>APFE030781535.1:0-35344 GCA_000404065.3 Pinus taeda
GCAACAAATTCCTTGAGTGAAGAATCTTCATTCCCTTTTCACTCATGTGTCCAAGCCTATGATGCCATAATGCTGCATCTGCTCCTTTGGAAGTTAAAGCAATAACAGAGTTAGAAATACCATTGCATAAATACAATGTACCAACCTTTTCGCCTTTTGCTATTACCAGGGCTCCTTTGGTGACCTTCCAAACTTTATCTGTGAAAGTTGTCACACAACCTTCACCGCCTAATTGCCCTGTTGAAATCAGATTTTTCTTTAGATCTGGAACATGCCTTACCTCCTTTAGTAGCCATTGGTTTCCATTCTGCTGTTTTACAAGAACCTTACCCATTCCAACAATTTTACAGGGTTTATCATCACCCAAACGAACTTGTCCAAAATCTCCTTGAACATAGTCATGAAAGTATTTCTTATCATGTGTGGCATGGAATGAGGCCCCTGAATCTACCACCCAGGAATCAGTAATATTTTCGAAAGAAAGAATCAAAGCATCTTGTAACACCTCACCTGTCACATTTGCTTCATGATTGTTTTTCTTGCTGTGAATCTCCTTCTTTTCCCTTCCGAGATCTATAGTCTTTCTTAGGTGTCCTTTCTTTCTGCATTTCCAGCACACTATCCCCGATCTGGACTTGGATCTGCCTTTCCTTGATTTACAGCGATATCTTGAGCTCTTTCCTCTTTCCATTTTTCTTCCCCTAGACTTTGCACTCAAAGCATTACCCGATGTCTCACCGGAGCTTTTTCGTCGCATTTCCTCGCTAAGGATAGCACCGAAACATCATCAAACTTTAAAGTACTAGATCCAGAAACAGAGTTACTAATGGCCATACTAAACCATTCCAACTTTCTGGTAATGATTACAAGAATAACAGAGCTCTAACTTCATCATCAAAGTTTACCCCTATAGAACATAACTGACTTGTAACAATATTAAAATCATTTAAATGGTTTGCAATAGATCCACCTTCTGACATCTTCATATTAAATAACCGTTTCATAAGAAATACCTTGTTTGAGGCTGAGGGTTTATCAAATAGTTTCGCCAACGCCTTAATCAAACCCTCTGTCATTATTTCCTTCGAAATGTTGAAGGAGACCGATGCTGCGAGGCACAACCTTACTATTCCGAGTTCCTTTCTATCGAGAAGGTTCCATTCTTCATCTGTCATACCCGTCAGCATCTTTGTTTTTCTGCCCATTGGTAGGTATAGATCTTTCTGATACAGATAATCTTCCATCTGCATCTTCCATAGCGAGAAGTTTTCGCTGTTAAATTTCTCAACCCTAAACTTACCATATTCCACCATTTCTCCCACTCGAATGAGGAACCCTTCTTTCGTGCGAGTTTATCAGCGAAATAGACCTTCGGCTCTGATACTAGCTGTTAGAAGATTATATATTACAGAGCAATGGAACACATAGAATATTACATAAATATAAACACAAAAAACAAATAAAACCAAAGATACACAGGTATACGTGGTTCACCAAGTTTGGGGTTACGTCCACCCTGAACAGCCAGTCCTTCCTTTCTATTAGCTAGCAAAATGAAGAGACACAACCTACAACAAATCCGTTGTAATATCCTATGTTTCCTCTCATAGTCTCACCTCTTTGTTTCTCGCTCAAAGAATACACATCTATTACACAGCCTCAATACAATGCCCTCATACAAAGAGAGGGGTTGCCTTCTAGGGAAAAAACCCTAACTAAACATAAGTTCTACCATCAAATCATATTCCTAATGAACGGCCCAGTTTGACTAGAAATTATTTTACTTTTACAAGGAAATTTTACATTTGTTTCTAGCTTCGGTAGCGCTGCCCCTGAAACCCCCGCTAGGGGACCGCTGGCCGCCAAACCCCCAGCTGGGGGGTATTAGCCCCCCTAGACCCCTACGGTGGGGACAAGTCCCCCCGGCACCCCCCTGCATGGAGGGGTGTACAAATTTCTTGGAGTATACATCCAGCTGAAACAAATGCCTGTAAATAATCATGCTTCACACCCAACATATTTTATATGATAAACAATATCAAATATTATGTGCAAGACATGTAGGAGTTAATATCTCCAATGCTCTTCATGAACACGTAATTGTCATTGATCTTTGTTTGGTAAATTATTCATCAACATCTCTAATCATTTTGAAATATTGTAATTGAATTTCATCAAGCTATCTCCTAAACCTCGTAAATGTGTAGTTCCCAAGTTGAATTCTCAAGTTCTTGGATTTCCATCTCCTTGAACTCTCAAATCAAGGATCTCCCAAATTTAGTTATTGAACAATGTTCCACATGTTGTCTCATAACCCCACTAGTACATTACAATCCACATGTCGGTACCTCCAAATAATGGTAGATATTTCCCTATATACATAACTTCCAAACTAACTAGAAAACCATCCTAATAAGTTGTACTTCCACTTGATTCCTTGAATATACAAATGCTTCAAACCACTAAATCAATTCTATTTTTGTAATGACTAAACTACTAGTCATTTTATGGACTTACTTCCATCTACTAAGATAATGGGTGCCATCTATTGTACTTGTAAGTTATCTAGAAAAATAGTCTAGATATTGAATGTATCAGAGTTAGTCCTACAATATAACCTATTTCATCTCATTTTGAAGATTCATCATTATCTTTTTCACAAACAAAAGATAAATGTAACAAAAATTTCCTACTAAAAATATAATATAACTACATAACCAACAAGAAATTTTTAATCGACCTTCCTCCAACATGATAGAGTAGGTTAGCATATTGAACACATGGTACTATCATATTCTTCATATATCAAAATACCAATAGAGACTAAAGGATATTTATCAAATCTTGGTAGCTTGCTTCATCTCATGAAAACAATGAACGAAGAAATAGGAGAGTATGCTTGCATCTACATATACTTTTGAGTTATAATTTGCACACTAAAGATTGAAAATATGAAGAGGCTCTATGGGACTATTCTATGACAGAGGAATATGATGTATGTCTGTAGAATACTAAATAAACAACATTGATCCTTGGATATGATGTCATGTAGTATCTTTACAACAACTAACCAAACCATAAAAAACCAATGACCAAATTGTTACAAATATGTGTAACTAACATTCTCAGCATTCAAGCCTTCTAGATCTTAGTCTCCAAGGCTTGGACCAGTGGTATTAAAGTGGGCATATCCTATCCTTTTGAATATTTCTGGGGATTTAGTTTTAGCTCTGCATCTAATAGTGGGTAGCACATCCTTGTAGATTCAATTATTTATGTGGATATTTCCACCTTTTGATTGAATATATGATACTTTATCATCATATAAATGTTTCAAAGAGTGTCCAATTTTATATTTTGGTTTTTTTATCATCTCTCAAACACATCTCATATTTTATGAATGAGACGTAGTCCTCGAATAGATCATAAGTTTGTTGAAGTGTTGATGCATGCTAACAACAATGAAGGATGCGAGATGCTCAAGTCTAAGGAGCACATAATACCAAATATCTTAACATGCTCACTATTGTCGAGGAAACCCATGCTGACAACAAGAAAAAAAATCAAATTCGTGTAGCAATAACTAAGATGATTGGCTTCGATTCTTCTTTCTCGTTAGACATTAAAATATAGAACATGAAATTTTTTAAACATGTTCTGTGCTGGACTAAAGAAATAATTCCTACCACCAATCCCTACAAGTAAACAGTGTCCAACATCATTTCTATGTGCGTGACATGATCAAAGAACCTTACCTTTGCAAAAATAGATCCATTACATTCTTAGCCATTCAAGAAGGCTTGGGTTTTTTGAAAAGCAAATAAACTTAAAGATAATGAATTAGCATTTGTGCACGTATAATTCAACAATCATGCATCACTTTTCGATTATTCAAAGCTCGAATGAAGCACTACTTTTTTTTTTTAAATAATTCATGGCCAAATCCAACAATGTAGATGGAGACTACATAGAATTGCCAGTTTCTAGCTCCAAATCCCATTTGGTAAGGTGTGGGAAATGATTGACATTTGGATAAGTGTAGGTTGTAGGTTCAATTTGTAGGGCTTGTATGATTCAAGGAATTAGACATTGAAAAATGGTATTCCTTTTGAAGATGATTGTGAGCTAGTGACTTCTTATCTGGTGGCTCCCCTGTCAAGAATGTTGTCAGGACACCTAAATAATTTCCTGTCACTAGATTTCCCTTACACTTACCCTCTCACGAAAACCCTTGCCTCAACTCAGGAATAATTTTAGGGTGTTTCCCATCCTCCTCACAATTCTAATTATGCTCAACCTCCTCTAGTTCATCCTTCAATGGAAAGCTTCAGTAGGTTTGTGCTTTGTTTCATCTTTGTGGGTTTGGAAGATGTTATTTTCAGGAAGAATAATATTAAACCATAGAGAATTTTTAATAACTTGAATGCATAAGAGATATTAGTCTTGTCTTTCATTAAATAAATAATTGATGTAAACTTCTCTTGATTGACTCATTTTTTGACTTGTGGTTTGGTTCTTGACATGGTTGGGGAGTGATTCCTGCTTGAATTTTACTATCAACAATTTGAAAGAGGACCTTTTTTCTTGTTTAATGTAATTTCCAAGGGAAGGATTTTAAAGGTTTTACATTTTCATAGGTGCCTTCTTACTTTGAGGGGAAAGTAGAAGTATTGGAAGATTTCAAGGATGATATTCAATCTAGCTTGGAAGATTTGGAATAAAAGGAACTCCCATCAATTGTGGAGCTTTTCAAGGCCCATATATCTCTATGGCAAGTCAAAGTAAAAATGTAAGACATATAAATGTTCTTTCAAATCTCAGTGGAAGGGTGTCAATGCAACTAGTAACCTCTCTTTCACCTCTCACATAGCTAGCATGTCAAAACCTTGGTTTTATGACCTTATGTCTAAAATGAAGGTTCTCATTAAACAAAATGAATAACAGGCTCACTAGATTTTGGTTGCAAATATAGAGATGAAAAAAAACCTATTTCAGGAATAAATAATGCTTGGTATAATGCAACCTTCACAAGTGATGCCTAACATCCAATAGTCTTTAAGTCAACCTCCTCAACCAATGCATGTAGGACATCAAGGGAAGATTCAACCCAGACCACAAGGTTAGATGAATTCAATACAAATTCAAGTAACATCTAGGCATCCAACACAAATGAAAGTTGGGAAGGATGGTTAGATGTCGATGACACCATAGTATCAGCCCCAAAGCACTATAATGTAACCATCTATACAAAAACCTTTACTCATACCTCAACCTTATATGCAAGTTGTCCAACAATCTCAGGCTCATTTTCCTCTTCAACTGGCATTAAAATCAATGCAACAAACATTGCAAGGTCTAGTTTTTCCAATAAAACCTTCCATTTATTCTTCTCCCTAGAATAAGAAAATATAGCGGCAAGTTCCTAATTTCTATAAGGTCAACCTCAATAGTATTTCAACTAAATTCAAAGAATTTAGAAGTGAAAATCTCAAATCATTTATGAAGGAGTTCACTATTTGTTTATAATAGTTTTTTTCCCAAGGAACAAATTATATTCCTTCTATGCTTCCATAGGTTTCCCATTGGCTATCTAACTGAATGGCTCGTAATTTGTGGAAAATTCCCATACTTTTAAGAGATTTTTACTTTGGCATTAGCATCATTATGTAGGATAACTTGACTTAGGGCATCATCAAACATGATGAATTCTATCAATAGGATGAAGGAATATAAAACTAGGAATAAATTTTCCTTCTAGTAAAGCATAACTATTTTGTTTTTCACCAATATTCAATTTCCCAAAATAATACCTCCTAATGTCGCTGATTAGAATAACATGAGACCATTGGTACTATCATACGATATCTTTGCATCGTGATGCCCTGTTTAGTTGGCATCATGAAATAACTGAAGGTGTCAGATCTCAGCTCCAACATGCTAGGTAATTTGACACATGAACTAGGGTTTCAAGCAAATATTGGGGTCAAATTTTTGCAACAATATCCAACCTCTTTTTGGCACTTTCATATTGTTATAATAAAGACTACACTGAGAGGGGGGGAGAGGTGAAATCAATGTAGTGGAAAATTTTCATTAATTTAAACAATTCATCATTTAATCAAAATTCTATTGATAAACATGCATCATTAAAGAACAAAAGAAAAAAAACATAACAAGGCACCAGATGCATGTGGAAACCCTTGCAAGAGAAAACCACAAATTATTCTTGTCTTCTTGAATTTGATTTAATCAAAATTGTATTGATAAACATGCATCATTAAAGAAAAAAAGAACAAAAACATAACAAGGCACCAGATGCATGTGGAAACCCTTACAAGAGAAAACCGCAAATTATTCTTGTCTTCTTGAATTTGATTCCATAGAATTGTAGCAACCAATCTGTTGGAGGCACCCACCCCTAAAATAAATTTTTAGCCACTAACTTGTTGGAGACACCAACCCTTAAAATGTGCAAGAATTGACATGTTATAGGATACAACTTTATTGAGGCACCAACCTTGATGATATGCAAGCACTAACTTGTATAAGGATTCAAACTTATTGAGGCACCAACCTCAATGATATGCAAGTACCGACTCGTAGTAGGATTCAACTTCATTGAGGCACCAAACTCAATGGAGGAACCCACCTCCTTCTTGAACTTTATGTGGAACACTTTTCACAATATTTCAAACTCGATCCATAAGATCACAAAATAGTTCTTCCAAATTTGTTTACTGCATGAGCTTGTTACTCTTACATCAACATTAGCTTATACTGCATTTGTTGCATCACCATATTCTCTAGTAATATTTATCAAAAATACTTTGAAACAACTTCTTGTGCCTCAAAATATAAACTCACATATTTTCATGTTTCTTACATTGATCAAAAGGTTATTCAATGCATTTACCATTTTTTAATAAATCAAATCACCCATAATTTAACCCAAAAACATTATAAACAATTATTTTTTCTACAATTTGTACCTTTTTGGTATGTCGCCTACAAATTGAACATTTTTCCATTGTGTTTTCTATGCAATGCCCTTTTCCAATCTATTTAAGTGTTTGACAAAATACAGTTTGGCTGAAAAAAACTAGACTCCGCTGAATTTGAACTTGCAACCTCTCCTAAATAAAACATTGTTAAAATCAATTCAATTGCAGAGTTAATTGTTAATTTTATGCAGAAAATATATATTTAATGATCTAGACAATGTTTGACAAGGTAAAGGATAATCCTTTGGGCTTAACCATGCATATCATATTTAAGAATAAAACAATTCAACACAAAAAAATTCATGGCCTACACCTTCAAGCCAATGCACCACAACAAACATTGTGACCTATACCTTCTGGCCAATACCCAGAACCTACACCTTCGAGCTTGTGTAACATAATAGAGCTCTTGATCTTCACTTTAGGTCCAACAAAATAGAGTTCATGACCTGTGCCTTCAAACCAATAAAAAAAGTTCATGACCATTCCCCTTTAGGCCAACACAATAGAGTTGATGACCTTGCACCTTTAGGACAACACAACAGAGTTTACAACTTGTGACTTTGAGCCAACACAACAAATATCACAACCTGTGCCTTTGGGAAATCAACACAACAAATATCACAACTTGTGCCTTTGATAAATCAACACAAAAAGGAGCATGACCTTGTGCCTTTGGGAAATAAATGCAATAAATATCACATATTGTGCCTTCAGAAAGTCAACATAATAGAGAGAACATCCTGTGCCTTCTGAAAATCAAGACAACAGAGAGCATGACCTATGCCTTCATGAAATAGACACAATAGAGAGCATGAATTGTGCCTTTGGGAAATCAACACAACAAAGGGCACGTCTTGTGCCTTCAAGAAATAAAAACAATAAAGAGCACACCCTATACCTTCAGGAAATCAACACAACATATAACAGATCATGTGCCTTAGGGCAATCAATAAAGATGCACTTCTTGTGTCTTAGGGAAATTAACAAAAAAGAGAGCATGTTGTGTGCGTTTTGAGAAATCAACACAATATAGAGAAATAATTGTGCCTTCGGGAAATCAACACCACATATATCTTTTCTCTCCTGTGGATTCATAGTCCCTAATGTTTTTGTTCTTCCTTGTTTGTCATGGGTGATGCATTTTTATTATTAACTTGCATTGTATAATAGTTACATATTAGATTTGTTGCACTTGGCCATTTATTGTATACAAAAAATGCATTGCTAATCCAAATATCAAAACTAAGGTGTTACATCTCCCATCTCCAATAATGCTTTGAAGGATGGAGTATGTGTTATGTTTTAAAAATAAACACAACCAATTCTAGGGTTTCAATCACCCACAACTCAATATCCACCAAGTTGTAACTATTGAAATAATGTTAACATTGATAATGAAAGTATATCACAATCCTACTAATATAAAAAATTGACAATGATCATAATTTATAAGGGTTTTAAAGACTTAATTTGTATTACATGATAAAGTATTAAACATTTTCATTGCATTTTTTTAGGTTTATTAGAAAATCAAACATCTAATAGAGAAAAATGCATAGACCTCATAAAATAAAACCGCGTAGTAATTGATAACATGGTTATACTATATTTCTAAAATCATTAACATGTTATACTCTTTTTTGTAGGCTATTACAAACCATCAAGTCAACTTTCAATGGAAATATCCAAATCAAAATTAAATTACAAATACAAAACTTTACAAACCGTGACTAAAAAATTTGACCCCACAAATAAAATTGGTCAAGGAGGATTCGGTTCAGTCTATAAGGTGATTTCCCTATCCATTTTATATCATTGAATTTTTAAATACATTGATGACTTTACAACATCATTGACAAAAAAGTTTGGACATGTTGGCAGGGAGTTACGCTAGATGGAAAAGATATCGCTGTGAAGAGATTAGTTGTTAATAGAGAAGATAGTGTGAGTGAGTTCTTCAATGAAGTGAATTTGATAAGTTGTGTTCAACATAAAAACCTAGTCAAACTTCTTGGTTGTAGTGTGGATGGCCCAGAAAAACTCTTGGTCTATGAATACCTTCCCAAAAAAAGCCTTGATCGCTTTCTATTTGGTAATATTTATTCTCTATAAATTGATTTTCCTTACAGTCAATATTCAAATTTTAGGAATTATTCATTTTTGGAGTTATATTTAAGTTATTTGAGATAAAATTGCACTTTGCAACAGATGAAAACATGGGAAATGTACTAGATTGGAAGAGGAGGTTTGACATTATATTAGGAACTGCCAATGGGCTAGCATATCTCCACCAGGAATCAAATATACGTATCATCCATCGAGACATAAAAGCCAACAATATTCTTCTGGACCACCTTTTCAAGCCTAAAATTGCAGATTTTGGATTGGTTAGATACTTCTCAGAGGATCAAACTCATCTTAGTACGGGAATCGTTGGAACCCGGTGAGAATAATTTTAATAATTGTAAAAAAGTACTCTTCATATAAAATGTGTATAATGCTTATTTTTTCTTTTGCAGAGCTTACATGGCCCCATAATATCTCGTTCATGGCCATTTAACAGAAAAGGTTGATGTTTATGCTTTCGGAGTGCTAGTCCTTGAGATTATTAGTGGCAGAAGGAACAAAACCTCTATGCACACAAATGACATGCCATCTCTCTTAACAATGGTAATGGCCTCATCATATTCATAATATCGTTTCTTCTTAAAATAAAATAGTAATAATATTCAAATCTATAATATATGTTTGGTGCAGGTTTGGAATTGTCATCTATCAAACTCTATTTCAAACATAGTTGATCCCAATATCCAAGAAAAATACCACGAGGAAGTACTACAAGTTGTTCACGTAGTGCTTCTTTGCACACAAGCATCTGCAACACTACGTCCATCAATGTCTAACATTATTATGCTCCTCTCTAGTAAAGACCAAAATCTTCTAGAACCTAATCCACCACCCTTTATAGATGTCGTTAATTTGCAACCAAACGTTAATACTAGTGTTGCATCAACCACCAATGTTTCATCAAACCATTCAGAGTCAAATACTAACACATCAAAAACACATAATTTAGTTTCAAACATTGCTTCATCTTCTTATGCTCCAAATTCATTAAGCGCAATTTCAATGGGCTCTTTTGGTCCAAGATGAAGGAAAAAATGTTTCCGTGAGAAAATTAGATAATCCTGGATGGGATTATTATATTTTATAAATATTAGGAACATATATTAACCTTCTTGAGAGAAGGGTACAAATTATTTTTTATTAGATTGAAATTATTCCAGTGAAAACGTATTTGATGTTCTTCTATTAGAATGGATTGAAAAAAGGGACATGTATTTGACATACATTGTATTCAAATTAGAATAAACACAACAATGTTGAATTGGTACCAGAAATCTATGGATTTAATATACTACTGAAATGTGGCAATATATGGATTTACTATATTGAATTACAATAAGTGCAACGTTATTAATGTGGATTTATTTCAAAAAAAAAGTGTAGATTTTTTTTTATGAGAACATGATTGTATGAATAAATATGTTGGCTTTCTTCCTGCCTTGTACCCTGCAATTGTAGATCGAGTGGCAAATGTTATTTTCTTCAGTTTTTGTCCATTTCTTTTTAAGCTTGTTTTCGGCTTTTAGCATTTAGTAGGAAAAATCCTTGAAATTGGATGTCAACTCCCACTGTTGTGGAAATTTACTCCAATCTAAGGATTTAGTGTTCTAACGTAATCTAGATAAATAATGAGATGCCAAGGGTCCCACTCTCAAGAGTTTTTTAATTTTACAATGAAAAAATGGATTCTATATTAGATGGCACTAGCAGGAAAATTTGTTTATCATTTTTTAACATCAAATGTCCTATTCGTGGTTCTGTTATGCTTCTCTTAAAATTTTGAGGCTGAGGCTGATCACTGGTCTTGTGATCATGTTGAAGTAACCCATCACATAATTCTCTCTCTCTCAGATAGATGGTGCAGTTCTGGCTTTTGGGGCAGCAGCCATAAATCCTGGGAACTATGTCAACCAATGATTATGCAGCTTGATCTTTGATTTTTGGGGCAACAGCTATAAATCGTGGGAACTATGTCTAGGAGGGCCCTGAATAATAGCCAGCCTCTTTCTCAGGCACAGCTTCACGGCTTCCATCTGCCTTTCATCTAAGGTGGAATTCCACACACTGGCCATTTCTGCAAGATGTAGATTGTGCTTCTTCCCAAATAATTTCATATCCTTGCAAATGCACAGCCTAAGTTATATGCATCCTTGAATTTCTTTTTTGTGAGTTAACCTTCCTCTATACGTTGGGGTTCTAATGATAGAAAGCGCTCCCAAAAAGAAAGCTCTTTCATTTCTGGCCGTTAAAGACATTCCAAAGCATGGTTATAGGCTTCATAGTGTTTATTTGGAAATGTTACCCAAAAAAAAAGCATTAGAGATAAGGAAAAATATAAAATCAAATTAAAGGGCAAAGAGAAAAAAAAGGCCCATTTTATATTTATTGTTCTCTCAAAAGAACTTTTTACAAAAATTTAATATTAATAAATATTAAATATGTTTTAAAAAAAATCCATCACCAATTGGTTTTCATTAGGATTATTGATTTAGTATAGCATTTTTGAAAGAAAAATTTATGGTATAAAAATATTAAATATGTTTAAAAAAACCTTGAATCACAAATTGGGTTTCAAGTAGGATCATGAATATAGTATGATATTTTCATAAATTTTATTTGTATAAAATATTGTGAATAGCTTAATGTTCATAAGCTATGAGTTTTGTGGATAACATGTGAATGTAAGTCCATCAAGCTAGGTCTAATAGTGGATGCCTTATAATATTGGGACCCCATCTAGGTATGGAACTTGGTTAAACCACTTATCCGGGCTTGTGGAAGGTTTCATTAGGTTTAGGTGTTGAGGTTTGCAATTACACCATAACTTGTAGACATTAGTAAACTCCCAAACCTTTACTATTACCTAGAGTGGTAGGTTATTCCACATGAGGTGCGGTGATCAGTCACCATCCCCCCTCCGACATAACTCTAGGGAATAATACCTAAGTCATGGTTGTAATACCATGTAGGAATAACAATTACTTATGGTGTAAAGCACAACTATATAATTACGTAGAATATCTCCATTATATAACAATGGGTGAGGTCCAATGTTGGATGAAGAACTATTACAATTAGGAAAATGCAAATCCCTACATTTTGCTTAAGCGGGAATCAAGGTCGTGATAATCAAAATTAGGATTAAATTGACGAGGGTTCCAAATGGAAATTTATTTTGATATACATTGTGAGCTTTGTGACATGGTCATGAAATTAGTTGATTTACAAGATCAACTATCATCCATTATAGAGGAAAAAAGGTTGAAGATAAAAACAATGAAATAAAGAGAAAGAAATTGGCTAATGACGAAGAAGAGATGCATCTTAAGGGCAGAATCGGGGAATTGGAAAGAGATTTAGATCTTGTCAACAAGGATCTTGAATCGTCAAGGGTCTTGGCAGTGGAGAAAGATTGTCAGTTAAATGATTTACATTACTTCTTTCACACCTTGGCAATGCAAAAAGGCACCTCCATGATGAAAGCAACTCTTTAAGGACTGAATTTAACAATTTTACAATGGCTTTAGAGAAAATTCGCCAACGTTTGGACAAGACAAGGGAATTGGAGAGTGCTTTAGAATCTATCAACAAGGATCTTTGATTCTATAGATGTGTAATTCCAGTAGTTGGTGGTAGAATATTGGCATTTGCTTGAATGTGTGCATGAAAAATGAAAATCAAACAATGTGGATAATAATGGAATTATTGACAGTGGGCATGGAAAGGAGAACACTAATAGAGTCCATGAAAATTGAGAACCAAAAGGTGTGTACACAAATGGAAAGCCTAGCAATGTTGCTGAAAAGCAACCACCAAAGTAGCGATGAGGAAAGGGAAAATCTAGAAGGTGAAAAAAACAATTTTGTTGAACGAAATATTTTCCGTATAACCAACATTGAGGAAATTTCATACAAATTTATGTAACAAGTAACATTTAGATTTTTTTGAAAGGTTGTTATTTCTGAATTTAGGTTTTTTTGAAAGGTTGTTATTTCTGAATTTACAGTGTTAGGTTGTCTAATTATGTTCATATAGATCAAAATCAATGGTTGTTAAAGTAAATTTGTTGTTACAATTACCACAAAGCCACCCCACTGGTGGTAAAACTAGGTTGTTTTCCAAATATATATCAATTATATTCCATGTATTTTTATTTACTTTAAAACTATGAGACTTTTGTTCCTTAAGTGTATCCTTACTATTTTGGATTGCACCTATGTTATGAATACACGTGGAATAAATATGTTGATATTTATTGGGTGCATTTATTTTCGATTGGTGAAATTGAAATCTAGATGTATGAATGGAATGATAAATTATCATGATAAGAATTTTGGTTTCATTTCGTAGTGACATTAGGTTAATGAGGATATATTTGACCAGCACATAGTTGCGAAGATATCCATGTATAATTAGTATGAAAACCCATCTAAAAAAACTCAATTTAATGTATGCTTTAGTTTGGCTTGAAACGATTTATAGTTCAGGTTTTAATGTGCATGTGGGAAGTTGCCTGTTTCATATTTCTTTTAGTTTTTTAAGTTGATATCTCATCAAATTTGTTTGTTCACTAAGCTTATTTCATATTTATTTGAGATTGTATCGATATGCATCAATCAAACATAGTTTAGTTTCTTTAGTCAATGAAATATTAACTTTTCGGTAAGAATTTTCCATATCCACTTTTGGTATCATTTGGTGATCCTAGATTTTTGGTAAGCATTTTCCATGTAAATTTTTGGTATTATTGGTGATCCTACCTATATTTTCTTTTAGTATTTAAGCCTATATGTTTTTATTAAAAGTATTAAACTTTTTGGATGGTTAGTTTCATGTGTAAATTAGTTAAATATTTTCTATTTGATATTATTTGATGATCCAATGAGCTATCAACATTCAAAATTTACAATGTAACGTTCAATTTTAGCATATGAACCTGAGTAAATGTTTCATTTTGGGAATGTATTACATTATTAATATAGTTAGTCTCATGTGAAAATTAGGTGATTGCATGCTATATGTAAGAATGTATTGGTGATTATAAAAAAAATAGGATTTCCAACATATATAAATATTAGATTAGATATAATAAATAATTCAACAATCACCCTTTGTTTTCTCAATTTCTTTGTCTAGTCCCAATCCATGTGTGGCAGCTCAAACCACAATTCCAATGCTTAATATTTACTTTAGATGGGTTGTGGGAAAATTTCCAGTTTGAAGATGGTGATATTATCTGCTTTTAGAGGGCTCTCGCAATAGATGATGATGTTTTCCTAGTGCCTATCGAGCCTCTCGTTGAACATCCAGTTGATGTCATCAGAGCACACTCAAACTTAGAGGTAGGTCAATGCTAGGGGCAGGGAGATAACCGAACACTCGATCATGATAAAGACAAATAAATTGCAATAGGCATGAACACTTTGGAAAGAAAAGAATTAGGTATTACATATCCAACCTTAGTCTTTGAGGAAACATATTTCATCTTAAGATAAATATATTTTTATAACATAATTATTGGGGTTTATATAGCATGAAAAATAAGGTCCAATAAAATTACTAGTGCTATGGGAAGAAAAATTGAAATTTATATTACATTGTTGCTCATATTCAATTGACTTACAAGGTATAGAAGTTGATCATCATAAAAGAAAAATACAATTTTCTATGTTACAGAAAAATGAACTAGGCATATGACATGTATTTCTTGTAGCACTAAAAGAAAAATAGAATTTTCTATGTTACAGAGAAATGAACTAGGCATATGACATGTATTTCCTGTAGCACTTTTGGTGTTGGTGTTTAAATTAAATGATCTTAACTCGAAAAGTGAAATTTTAAGAGTTGAACCTCTTGATGATAGAAGGCTTTGGTTACGTATGATGAATGTGTTGGTAGAATCACAGGTTTCTATAAATATTTGGTGAAAGAACAAGGAATGCAATACCAAAGTTTATATTTCTGGCAAGTCCCAAAATAATCGATGATTCACATTGTATCGTACTTAAATTAACAAAATTTTGAGAGGACAATGAAATCAGACTTTAATTAATGGAGAGTCCCCGAAAGACATTTTAAATATATTATTTTATTTTCAAATTGGTCAATACTTCTATTTTTTTTGCTTAACCTATTACTTTATAACATTGTCATAGCCAATTGAACTACTCCCATAGATTCCATTACCTTCATTTTCATAACTATATTATACATCATTTTTTTTTTTACTTTTATGAATATGCAATGTTATTCATTAATCATGATTATAATTTAGAAAAATATTTTAATAACTATCCAACCACCAAAATATTCTATTATCAACCCCATGAAAATATATTTTATTAATAATTTTGATACCATTGACTTACTAAGCACGACATCTCTGCAGAATATTTCATATCAACCCTCTCTCAACCATTTTTCAATTCTAAACAACATGCACACTAAGCCAACAAACTCAAGCTACACGGATTGTTTTACACATATTTTTCTATGTAAATTTTGGAGGAAAGAGGTTTGCTCACACTACAATATAAGAATAATTATTCTATTGTGAACATATAATTCTATTTTGAACATATAATTCTATTATGAACATAATAATTCTCTTATGAATTTATAATCTAGTCATTTTAATTGAGTTTAAATGGTGGTTTCTAATAGTATTTTATTAGAGGTATATATATATAAAGATCCATATAAATTAAAATATGCCAAAACATATGGCATATTGCATACATATGTGTTCTTCATATAATTTTTCCAATTTAAGAAACCTATCAACCTTTCTCTGCACCTTTTAGGGTAATTGCTAGTCTATTCCATTTGTGCATTCTAAGTCTATTTGCACACTTTACCTTTTCATTATTTGTCTTGAGAAGACTGTACATGGAAGTGGATAGATCACTCTGATGGAAAATGGATGTGTAATAGATTATCACTTTAAGATAATTTTGGATGAAACAAAATTGAAAAAATTGATAAATTAAAGAAGAAGATTTGTGGTCATTTAATTTCATAAAAATGTAACAACTAAGAATTAAATAATTATCTATACAAAACAATATAACATTGTGAGAAAATACTTTTTAAAATTAAAAAGGTAAAAAAATATAAATACAAAATAGTTTTGTGTTACACCCAAAATTACATCGAAAGGGGGTAAATCAGTGTAATCGAAAATTTATCATTTCAAAACTATTTCATCATTAATTGAACATTTGAAAGTAAATCATAACAATGAACGAAATTGTGCATCAAGAAACCGTATCACATCAACACATAAGAACACCAGCTTTTATGTGGAAACCTTTGCAAGAGAAAACCACAAATTCTTTTTGTCTTCTTCAATTTTATTACATAGATTTGTAGATACCAACTTGTTGGAAGCACCAACCCCTAAAATGTGCAAACACCTACTTGCAATAGGCTACAACATGATTGAGGCACCAACCTTAAAAATGTGCAAGCTTTGACTTATTGTAGGCTTTAATCTGATTGAGGTACCAACCTCTATGGAGGAATCCAAATCCTTCTTCAACCTAGTGTGGACCACCTTTCACAATATTCCATGCTAGATCCACAAGATCAAATCATAACCAAACCAACTTTACTTTTGTTCATATGTTAAAAAATTGTTCACATGCTCATATTGCCAATAACCATGACCTCCTGATCTCAACAATTGTTTATGGCTTCTCTTTATCAAATTACAAGTAATTCCAACTAGTAATCTCTTTTAAAAATCATTTTGCACTCAATTTGACCCCCAAAACATTAGAAAATACTAGTTGTTCTACAAAATAGTTATTTCTAACCCACATTCTACAAATGAAAAGGATATGGTGTTTGTTATACAAAATGGTTACCTCTGGTTGGCTTAAATGTTCAACAAAATTGTTATCCATCGAAAATTAAAAAAAATAATAATAATCAACCCTTTGCCAAGCTCAAACCCTTGACTTCGTGAACGAGCGACTATACACCAAGAAAATGTGCTACACATCCCTTATACAAGAGCGAACCATCTAATTCATTTGAATGTTCAATGTTAAGGCAACCAATTGGTGCTTCTCCTCATCAAATCAGCCAACCAACTTGTGCTTGCGATTCTTTCCACATTAGGGTGACCATCCGAAGTGTTTTCTCAATGCTTTCAACGTTAGGGAAACTTGCCAACTTGTGATCTCGGTATTCTCCATGTTAGGCCAACCAATTGAAGTGTGCTCTAGGCACTCTCCATGTCACACTAGAATGGACCAACCAACGTAACCATGCTCACAACACTCTTCGTGTCACACTAGAATGAACCAATCATCATAATCATGCTCTCATCACTCTCCATGTCACACCAGACTAACCTATCAACAGAATCATGCTCACAACACTCTTTGTGTCACACTAGAATGAGCCAATCAATAGAATCATGCTCTCGACACTCTGCATGTCACACTAGAACAACCAATCAATGGAACCATTCTCTCGAGACTCTCCACATCAACCAAAATGAGAAAATATATAGAACCAATCAATAAGATTGTAATCTAGAGGTTCTTCATGTCACTGCTAATAAAAATAATTATTCTCTTAGAACTCTCCACATCAACCAGAACGAACCAATCATAAAAAATATTCAATAGGATTGTGCTCTCACGGTTCTCCATGTCATGCTAATAAAAAGATTTGTTCTCTAAACACTCTCCACATCAACTCGAACCAAATAAAAAAAATGTTCTCTCAACACTCTATACCACATGGTTTCAACCCGACAATTATCCAAAACATGATGCCTCAAAGTAGCCACGAAGGCTAGGCCTTAACCTTGTTCTCCAAGCTCTCATTCAATGCTCATAAGTCACAAACCATTCCTCAATTTTTTATTTTATTAGTGTGATTAGGATTAGCACAATATTTCTAAAATTTGGTAATTAATTTTTACGTAGATCTTCTTTTAACTTATTCCAATATATAATTTAGCAATTATACTTCAAAAATTCAACCATAAAGAACAATGGAATAGTAGAGATCACAACACACATAATAAGATAAGGTTTACCTTGGGAAAACCCACAAAGGGGAAAAACCAAATAACCTTTTTCAATAGAGAAATTATTCTTGTTCAATGAAAGACACACCTAGACCTATGGTCAAACCTATCCTTCTCCTCTAAATAAAGTCACCTAATCTGATCATGCACTTCACTCTGCTTGTCTGACCTATAATTTTGGCCCTCCTGTAATAGCCAATTTCCCAAAAATTTCATTCTTGCAACAGTTGCCCTAGTAACCCAAAATGTTTGGCTCCCTACAACATTTACCCTAGAAAATGGTGAACCAAAGAGACAAAGATACTAAACCATATGTGTGAGTTTTCAAGACAGAGAGATATATTTTGGCCTCCTTCTTTGTCCTAATTCATCCTTCTTATCCTTTGGTTGCTTGCCTAGAAACTATATTGTATGAGAGAATGTGAATGTCCAAATGGAGGAGGTTGAGTTGCCTTTAGATAGCAATATGTCTTGGGTGAATGGATGTGTCTCTTGGATAATGATGACTTAACTTGGAGGGAAGTTGACTTGCCACTTTTGGAGCTAAAATTCACATTTCGAAAATTGAAATTTTCATCTTTAAAAAATCGCAATGGGACTTTGACTTAAAATAATTTTTCCTTTGAATCATTCATTTATAAATATGCTTTACATTGGTAAATACAATTATATCAAGTGATAAAATGTACATTATGGAAGCTAACCATGGTTACAAATTCAACACTCTCTCACTAGGGAGGTATTCATAATCAGTGTCATAGGTGTTCTTAGATTGAACAAAGTTATCTAAATAAAAAGGTTATCCATCATTACCATCATCATCATTTATCATCAACATTCACTAGCAGCCATATCTAGGGCAATACCAAACCCATGGAAATGTTATCATCATATCAGGACTCACTCCTCTAGACTGATTAGTCTTTGAATTCCATGGCCTCTACCTAGGCCAAAATTCTAAGACCGTCAACTAGAAAGCATTCACGCACCATTCCTGGTGAGAACT
The DNA here is from genome assembly GCA_000404065.3 of Pinus taeda. Lineage (NCBI taxonomy): Eukaryota > Viridiplantae > Streptophyta > Pinopsida > Pinales > Pinaceae > Pinus > Pinus taeda. Next base: position 19,184 of record APFE030781535.1, read on the forward strand.
TTGGGTCAAGACCTCACTCAACCCCTTCCTAGTTGGTGATCGTGTCTAGATGTTAGGAGGACCTCACTCCACCCTATCCTATGTGTGATCAGGGTCCAAGACCTCACTCCACACTTCCTGATGTGTGATCAGCATCCTAATGTTGAAGGACATCACACCACCATGCTTGGTGTGTGATCAAGCTCTACGACCTCACTCCACCCTTCCTAGTTTGTGATTAGGGTCCAAATGTTGAATGACCTCACTCCACAATGTGTAGCGTGTGATCAGGGTCTTGTACCTCACTCCACCATTCCCAGTGTGTGATCAAGGTCCTCCTCCAAGAGAGACTCACTCAACACTGCTTGTTGAGCCCTCTATGTCTTTTGGACCCATTCTCCCTTTCGGAAAAATATTCATCTGTGCTACAGACATATTAGCACTTCCTCCCAATGAGAGGGGTAATCTGCACGAGGTCCATCTTGTATCTCGACAACGGCTTCATTAGAACATCATTTGGCTTATTGATGGAGATGTAATCAAGCCTTATTACTCTCCTCTGCACCATGTCACAAATGTAGTGGTACTTAAACTTAAATTTTCTTTGACCTCGGATGGAACAAAGGATTCTTGGAAAGCTTCACACAACTTTTATTATTGTAGTGTATCACCATCGGTTCCAACTCTTGGCTAAAAAATAATGTAAACAACTTTCTGAGTCATATTACTTTGGTACAAGCCTCATTAGTTGTGATGTACTCTGCTTTAGCAGTGCTGAGTGAAATTGAACTTTTCTTCCTACTCATTTGCTATCCTCCACAATATCCCAAGGTTGAAAGGAGATCGATGGAGGTAAACTCAAACCACTTACTGGTCAATAGCTAGCCCCGCCAAACCAGAGAGGGATCTCTCTATGAGCTCACAACCAATGATTACTGGAGTGGGGAAAGATGTTAGGCTAGTTATTACAGTACTAGGGTTTAAAGATTTTAGGGTTTTGTTGGATCAAAAGTGAAAATCATGGAACTAGGTTAAAAGATCAAAGGTTTAAGCTGCAAGAGATATAAAGGAGAAGGGTAGGTATGCCTTTGTGATAATTTGGGGTTTTGTCAATGTAGTGTAGAGTGGAAAAACAAACATTAAAATGAGCATGAAAAGCATGAATTCATTTATCAGAAGATAGGTGACATAAACATGAAATTCCTAACAAAACATAGCTTAAACTTAAGAATTATGTTTAAAACCTCTTAGGAAATTCACCGAAAAGCATAGGTATGGAAAGAAGATGAAATTATCATTCATATAAAAATATAATGAAGAGAAAACATTATCACAAACTCATAACACAAGAATTCATGAATAATAGCTGCAACTGTCCTTTGATTTCCTATGAAAAAGATAATGAAATGCAAGCTCCAAAAGTTCTACTAACTGATGTCCAACCTTGAATCTGACTGAAAAATAGATACGTATAGACCACAAAACCATCTTCTCCTCTCTCAAGGGTCGAATTCCTCAATATAGAATCAGTTTACACAAATTCCTCCAACCAATTCTAATGACTAGGGAGGTTAAAACAAATTCCCAAAAGCCCTAAACTGATTCATTTGGCCATAAACACTATTAAAAGCATGAATATACTCATTTCTTACCCTAACAAACATAATTACATCTAAAAGCATCTTTATAACATCAAACATGAGTAATTACATCAAGGAAACTTGAAACTGACTGAGAAAAATGGAAAAAAGTGATTTCCAAGCAAAAACATAATGAATCTATAGAAAATGTAACGAACCTGCAAAAAACGTATTGTGTTGCTTGTAAGTGAATTTTGGAGGGGTTCCCGAGCTCCAAATCAATATATGAAAAATGATGGAGAAAAATCTGTCTGTCTTCTACACCATAGAATCTTCAAGAAATAAAAAATACTACTTCCAAACCTCAAAAAATGGTTTCTCCCACAGCTACTCCAAAAACATAATGTGCCTCTGAAAAAGATGGCATAAAGGTGTTTTTTGGTACTTATTTTGACTTTTTAACTTAGAAAAAGTTGTTGACATGGATCTCCTATTACATAAATTTAATTTTCAGGTCATAAGGAATACAAAAATGTAAACCTTTTGTCAAATGGAGCCCCCCAACAAAAGCGTAGCATTGGGCTCGCTATCTTTTTGGACAAACAACTGTGTAAATGTTTTCGGTTTTCTGTAAAAGTAGGCCTCAAATATGGAGAAATATCTCTCTAAAAATGAAACTTTTTATACAACTGGGAGAGGAGAGGTTTTGGTAGATAATGATGTTTTGAAGAAAAATGTCTCTCGGTTTCTGGAAATTGATTTTCATTTTCTCGGAATACGTGCCAAAACATCATGACTAAAACAGGAAATTAACTTGGAAAATTTTTATTTTCTAAAATATGTCTCCAGGAATGTTGCATATATCCCAATATATGATACCTGTGTAAAAACTTAAGGAGGTTTTTGTTATTTTTTCTATTATTGACAAAATCCTCTTTCACTTTTGTGAAATTCATCTTCCTTACTTCAGAAACTGATTTTGACGTAAGACTTTCCCTATGTGTGGCAAATGACCTCAAAACCCTAAAACTTATGCCAATCACCTCTGCTGATATGATGAAGTCTATCCCTAATATTGTGGATTTTCCTCTTTTCAAGTCAGTGGCAAAGAGTCTTCTCAACTTTGCATTGTATCCCACTTGTTGAATTTGCTCACAAAGCCCTAAAAAACCCACCTTTGAAAACATTGTCTACGAAATGCTGAAGACCTCAATTCTTTGGTGTCAAGTGGCTCAAGCCTTGAAACCTGACCTCCTTTATTATATGTCTTCTTTCCTCCCTCCGTTGTTCACAATTGCAAAGCAAAAACCCCAGCCACAGAGATGGGTTAACAGAGTTTTTAGAGGAAGCAGGGGATTGGGATTCGTATATTTAGGTGAGGGAATGAAGGGGTTAGGGAAGAGATATGTCAGTAATAAAAATTGGGGAGGTAGGGAGATGTGTTAGGAAGTTTAGGGAGGTGGAAAATGATGAAAATATTGAAGGGATTGTTGTAGGGAATTTAAACACAATCCTAACCCTAAGACTGCCAAAAATGCAGTGTGGAGACTAGGGTCAGGGAAATGAGTGAATAAGGGTAATGAGGGTTGTGGGGAGTGTATTTGGGTGTCGAGGAGGGTATAATTGGTAGTGAACTAGGTATATTTTCTTTCAACCCAAACTATGGAGCTCACCCACCAAAAACGTAGTGTGGGGACTCTGGGAGGGTTTCTCTACTAAAAAGATGAAATAAATGTTGATAGGAGGTGGCAAGGGCTTTAAATTACTTTTCAATAGGATGATGGAACCTTCATTGGCCACCGAAAACCTCTGGATATGCATTATTTTCCTCTAGAAGTGAGAACGTAACGAAGGATAAAAAACGCAACGTGGTTGGCTGAAAACACAATGTGGAGCTTTGGAGGGGGCACCAATCACCTTTTGAGGGTGTCCTTTGATGCTTCCTATACTAAGATGGCATTTTCTAGTGAATTAGTGCTCAATGCCAATGGAATGAGTGAAAGAAATTCTTGTATGGTCTCTTATAAGAGTTAAATTCACTTTTTTTCATATGTCATGACATGACATCATCTTTCATTTTGTAACCAAAAGTGAGGTGTTTTGTAGTAATACCTTTATGAACTGAAGTAGTACCTTTACCTTTATTACATATGCCTCCTAAGATGCTAGCTCCTTTATGTGTGGACTCAAGACCATACACATGGCATTTTTTAGTTTAAAATTGACATAATGATGACAACTACAAGTGATGACCTAGACCAAGACCTGTAAGATTACTTGACTAATTCATAACTTGTAACACTTGAAAAATGACATGGCCATGATAAATAATGATAACCGTGAATGTTGAATGGAGTAGCAATAACTTATACACACCAACCAATGATCAAATTTTTTTATTTGAATACCTACTAAAACCATAAAAAACTTGACCTAGGACTCTAACAAAAACTTTGAAAGGGCACATTTGATCACTGGGGACTGGCAGGTCTGACAAAAAATAACATTGCCCACAACATCATGGTAGATCTGAAACTAAAGCATAATATCAAGGTATTGTTCCTATCCTCAACACTTCTTTCCCAATTAGCATCTGTGTATCCCTTAAGTTGTGCATCCTTGTTTGTAAAAAATCTCAAGCCATAATTTATTGTACCATGCAAATATCTTAAAATGTGCTTTGCTACAATCCAATGGTCATGTCTCAGTTCAACCTGGAACTGGCTCAAAGTCTTCACAACATGGCATATGTTTGGCCTGGTGTTAACCAAATACATCAACGAACCAATCATATCTAGGTACATAGATGGATCTACCAATATGGAGACACAACCTCTTAACTTCTTCAAGTCAGTCGCCATAGGAGTCACCGTATATTTTCAATCCATCATACCAAATCTCTAAAGGATTGATAACACATATTTTCCTTTACCAAGGAGGACTTCGCTAATTTTCTACCATACTTCTATTCCCAAATGATAGTGCATCAACCCAAGATCATTCATATCGAACTCAAAATCCAATTGCTTCTTACATTGAATGATAAGAGGCTTGAAACTTGTCAGAAACAATTCATTGGCATATAATAATAAGATGATAGGTGCATTCTTCACAACCTTAAAGTAAAGGTTTGGATCAACTTCACTCTTGGTAAATCCTAGTCTCATCAAATAGTTGTCAACACGAGCATACTAATCTCTTGGAGATTACTTGAGCCCATACAAGGCCTTCTTCTACTTGCAAACATGAGATTCCTTTCAATATATCTCAAAGCCTTGAGTTTTTTTTATGTTCACCTCTTCCTCAATCGCATTGTTGAGGAACATAGTCTTCACATCCATCTGGTGAAATTTCCATCCCAACGAAGTGGCGAGAGAAATGATGGATCTAACAGATGTGTACCTAGCAATTGGAGAAAAGGTATCATCATAGTCTTCTCCCTCTTTCTAGGAGAATCCTCTAGCCATGAACCACCCCTTGTATTTTTCAATACTACCATCTACAACATGATTAATCTTGTATATCCACTTCTAAGTCACCATTTACTTCCCTTCAGGCCTTGGAACAATCTCCCAGACATCATTTTTCATGATTGATTGGACCTTCATTCATTACTTCCTTCCACACATGTTGGCTAGTTGCTTCTTCATATGTGGAAGGTTATGCATCAATTAATTTTGTCACAAGAGCTACATAGATTGAGAACCTCTTAGATTTCTTCAACTCTCTAGATGTGCCATTAGGAGTCGCATGTCCTTTTGCCTCTTCTTATGTGGATCTAAACCATGTTATTATCTTCTTGATCTTTGGAAATATGACTAGTTTTGTTGGATCTTGAGGCCCTTCTAGCCTTTTGATACATTATGTAGAAATTGAATGTTCCTCCCTTGAGATATCCTACTTCACTTCATACAAGAAATCTATGAAGACTTCCTTAGATTTTCAATATGCCACTTTCACATGAAAGGTGACATCTTGACTAACCTCAATCCATTGTTGCTATGGAATGTATACTCTGTAAGCCTTAGATGATTTATTGTATCCAACAAATATGTCTTTCTTTCCCGAAGGCTCAAGTTTGTTCCTCTTATCCTTATGAACATAATATATACATGACAACCAAATATCCTCATGTGGCTAACCTTTGGCTTCCTTTTATAGAAAGCTTCTTCTGGTGTCATACCTTCCATAGATTTATGAGGACTTGTATTTTGAATGTACACAGTTATATGTGATTTTTCCCCCCATAAGAACATTGGCAAGTCCAAATCATGCATTATGGCCTTAACATATTCTTCAATGGAATTTTTCTTTCATTCTGCTACACCATTATATTTTGGATTATATAGGACAATTAACTCCCTCTTAATCGCATCCTTATTATAGAAAGCAACAAGCTCCTTCGAGGTGTATTCTCGTCCATTGTCAGATCTTAGTATCTTGATCTTCCTCCCTGCCAAGTTTTCCACTTCAGCTTTGAATTCCTAGAACTTGTCAAATACCTCATCCTTAATCTTCAAGAGATATACCCATGTCTTACGGGAGAAGTCATCAATAAATGTCACATAGTATAGCAAACCACCAAGCGATTTCATGGGCATCGTACCACATACATCAAAATGAATAAATTCCAAAGCTTCCTTAAATCTATTGCTAATGTTTGGAAATGGTTTCTTTATTTTTTTCCCAATAGAACAACCTTTGCATACACCATCATTATTTATTTGTAGTTTAGGAACCCCTAACACTATTTGACTCAACTCAGAAAATTCTCTAAAATGGAGATGTCCATACCTTTTGTTCCAAAATTCACTTGGCTTTATTTCATCGTGTACTAGTGCTTGAGCTTGTTGACTTATAAGTTTATACATTCTTCCATCATGAATCCCAATAACACTAGCATCATCTATACTTGGGTCCTTGGACCAAAGAAGTACTTTATCAAAGCAACTCTATCTCATTTATCCTATAAAAGAGAAATCGAGACAAGATTCTTTTTCAAACCTTATACATAAAGAACATTGTTGAGATGTACATGGCTACCAAATTATAGCTCTATGGATGCATGTCCAACTCCTTTGATTGCATAGTTGTTATTGTCTCCCATTTCAACTCTTTGAGGCAACTTTTTTATGTAATGCTTGAAAGATTCCCACACTCTTTGCTCATGAGCATTGATGCTCCACTATCTACTAGCCACATGTCATCATCATCTACAAAGGAACCTATCAAGGCAAAATAGTAAAAGAAATCATTTTTTAGCTTGACCTTATTTTGTTTTTCATCTTCAACATCTATTGCAGAAGCATGTTGTTTCCCTTTTCTCTTCTTGTTATTGGCCATATTAGGACAATGTCTCTTGAAATTTCCATATTCCTAACAACCATAACATTGGATATTTGATAATTATTTCCTCTTCTAAGAGGATGAAGATCCCTTTCCTGACTTCTTATGTTGAGGTCCAAACTGCTTCTTTCCCTTATTCTTGAAATGAGCTACAAGGGCTTGAAATTCCTCATCTTGACAATATGTGATCATCAATATTTCTTGTTCTTAGGCACATGATGTCCAAAGTTGTTCAAATGTAGGAGCTTCCTTCCAATTTCTTATACATGCTACAAAAGCATCTCATGATCTAGGAAGACCATTGAGTGTTGTAATCACTACTTCTTGATCAGCAATGGATTCTTCAATTTCTTGGATCTAGTCTACTATTTGAGAAATCCTTACAAAGTAAGAAGTCACAATGTCATAATTAGCCATCCTTGTATTTCCAAGTTCATTCTTCAAGTTCATTGATTGAAAACAATTCTTGATAGTGTAGAGATTCATTAGGGAATCATACATCTTCTTTGAAGTATCAAGTTTTGCAAAGTAGGTAACCAAATGATCCCTAATGGAATTTATTATAAGAATCATAGCATTAATTTCATCCTCCTTTAACTTTTCTTTCCCTACTTCATCAACCAGTTCAATAACCTTCCTTGTTACAATATCCAAAACCTTGTTCTTGGAAAGAAGAATATCTATTCTAACTGTCCAAGCTTCTAAAGTTATATTCTCCCTAGAACTTGTTTTCAAATTTCATGAAAGAATCCATATATAAGGACTTAAATAATATTATCTCTAGGATTTTTTCAAGGTGATCTCAATGTTCCCTTTTTCCTTCACCAGAGCTTTGATTCCATGTTGATTTTCTTAGTGCAATTAGGGTTAACACAATATTTATAAAATTTTGATAAATACTTTTGATGCAAATATTTTTTTTAACTTCCAATATATCATTCAACAATCATAATCTGGAAATTCAACCATAAATAACAATGGAACAATAGAGATCAAAACACACAAAAGATGACAAGATTTACCCTGGGAAATCACACAAAGTGGAAAAACCCAACAACCTTTCTCAATAGAGAAATTATTCTTATTCAATGACAAACACACCTAGACCTATGGTCAAACCTGGACCTTCTCCTCCAAGGAATGTCACCCAATCTGATCCTTCACTTCACTATGTCTATCTAACCTAAAATTTTGGCCCTCCTTGAATAATTAGTTGCCCCAAACATTTCAATCCTGCAATAGTTTCCCTACTAACCTAGAAATTTTGACCCCCTGCAATAGTTCCTGTAGAAAAAATGTGAACCAAAAAGATGGATACTAAACCACATGTGTAAATTTTCAAGAGAAAGAGAGAGAGGGATATTTTGACCTCCTTCTTCGTCCTTCTTATCCTTTTCTTGCTTGCTCAGAAACTATCTTGTGTGAAGGAATGCAAATATCCAAATGGAGGAGTTCAAGATTCCTTTATATAGTAGTATGTCTTGGGTGAGTGGACTTGTCTCTTAACTAGGGTCGACTTTACTTAGAGGGAAATTGACTTGTCACTTTTGGAGCTAAAATTTACATTTTAAAAATTCAAATTTTCATCTTCAAAAAGTCACAATGGGACTTTGACTCAAAATAAATTTTCCTTTGACTCAATCATTTATAAATATGTTTTACAATGATAAATACAATTACATCAAGTGACAAAATGTACATTATGAAAATTGACCATAGTTACAAATTCAAAATCAATATATACACGACAAGATAATTATTTCAAGGAACAGGATGACCTTTAGATTCCCGTGGGACCACATCAAATGATCGGGATCTAAGGGTCATTAGACACCTGAATGTTGATGTCATCATGACATCATACCTACCATGTGGCACATTTTAATTGGGCCACGTGTCACCAAGACTTACCCTATTGATCGACTAAAAATGTTATATTGGCATGCCATGTGGCATCATGACAAGATTCCATGTCATTCATGTCATGACACATCATCATCACTTTCCATGTCATCATTTCCTGCCATGTCATCTCCTTTGAGCCTGTCATAAGCTGTCACATGTCATTGTTCTTCCACCTATACGCCCACTAGTTGTCTACCACGTGTCAACATGTCATTGGGCCAAATAAAACCATGTGGCATATATGGTGATTTCATTCCTTGTTAAACATCATGCATCTCTCCATATAATCCACCATACATGTTACTCATCACCAGATCATTCAAAAGGTGCACAATGTTTCGCTGCATTAAATAGTCTGCATGTTTGTTTGCCTAATTCCTTCGATTGTTTGCTAAATTTTGGATCTTCCCTGAACATGCATGATCTTTAACAAATCTGGTGATTTTCAAATATATTAGGTGTTTTTGGTCCTTATTACAACTTCCAACTTCAATTGATCATAACTTCTTATCCAGGAGGAATGAGTTGCCATCAATGACAACACTATGAGCAATAATATCCCCTAGTTTCATTGATGGAAACACCACCAGAAATTGATAGTAATTGATGGAAATAGATCAAACCCCCCTTGACATGCTCCTAGGAACTCCCTCTAATATAATGTGAAGATTCTTCCTACTTGATCTTTCTTTCATTTTCTTGCTAAATTCTTCTACTGCTTCAATGTATTATTTCAATGTCTACATTCTCTCCCCTTTGATATCAATGGCAAAGGGACATGGTTTCTTACCAATGCTCCATAATTGGTCTTCAATTTTCTTGTGGACCTTATATATTTGTAAATGGAATCTCCCCCTGAGACCATGTTTATGTCTTGTGAATATCCCCTTGTAAATATTTTTTTCTTCTTGCAAGGACCTCCTTATATACATCTTCCTTTTCTATCTTATATCACTTCAAAATATCTTCATTATTGACTACAAGTGTCCCAATATATATCCCTAAACTACTTTCAATGGATACCAAGTTAAGTGATTTACAACTGCTCTTTTTGATTTCTTGTTCTAATTGTGGACCTACTCCCCCTATGCATAAGATCTCTACATACCTATTTTCATGTTTCTGCCAAAATTCTTTCCTATAAAATGAGTTTCCTTGATCTTGTTTTATCAATGATTGTTTTCCTATAGATGGTCATCATACCTACATAATATTGCTTCTTCAATTTTCCCTTCAAATAAATATTTCACCAATGGATTAGATATGAGGGGTCAGATATAACCTTGTTTCTTCCTATTTCATTCTCTATTCCTTGGTTTTCATTCTTGGGTTAATAAATATTCTCTCTTCCTTTTTCCATGTCAAATTAATCATGCAGTAACATGTTCTGTGTCCTTTAATATGGCACATGTAACATTCTACATTTGGCTTTATTATGGGTGGAAATGACCCATAGGATATTCTAATTTCATCCACATATATGAGCTTAGGGACTAGATTATATCCTCTATATCTGATATTATCACAGGTTCAAAAAATATTGTGCTTTGTGTCCAATTTTTGTGCATGAAAAAAATGACTAAAGAAATTATCTTGATTACTATTGGTATAAGGTTGTCTTGATGTGACATACCTTTTGAAGTTTTTCCTTCGCAGAGATGCATCTACTTGTTAATTTCAGACTCTTGTTACATTTCTTCTTGTGGGTCTTTTGATAATACTTTTTTTCATGGGGGGATTCATACTGTCATTCTAATTCTTTTTCTTAGATGTATCTTCCCAATTCCTAGCATCATTATGAGAATCACAAAAAATGTTAGAATCGACATACTTGGGATGATTCATCACTTGCTTAGCATATTCAATTGAGTTATTTCTAGATCCAATGAATGTTTTATCATGATTCTTCTGATGACCTTCATTTGAGGTTCTTGAAAGAGCTTTATCTCTAGATGTCTCGCAACCTTCCTGGTAAGCAAGGCCTATTTTGATGAGAGGAGGTCTTTGAATGTTGAGAATATGATCCAAAGACTAAAATCCATTGAGAAGCTTTAGGTTTTGTTTGAGTTGTTCCAATTATTCTTTTAAAAGAAAAACTCATTCTTCTATTTTCTCACAAAGGTCTTCCTTCTTATTCAATTGTTCTAAGAAAATATACTTTATCCTTTTGGTTTCTTCTAGCTCAACCTTGAGAGCGATAATGGAATTTGATCTTTGTCTTGGATTCTCTACTCTAGTTTATTCACCTTCTTCCTAACCATTTTTATTTCCTTCAATGCAATTATGAGTTCTCCTTCATAATCTATTTCTACTTCAGAAAAGAACAATATCTCACCTATTTCATCATAAGTCACACTTTCATTGTTCTCATAGCCACTTTCTTATTTTTAGAAGAAATTATTCTTTTGGGAATTGTGTTGCTTTTTTTGATCCTTAGACTTGAATCTTACTTCATTGTCACTGTCATTCATTTTTGCATAGGGACATTTAGAAGCATAATGTCCTATTATTCCACATTCAAAGCATTTGTAAGGAAGCTTCTATTTTAACTTTTTGGTTGCCTTCTTTAGCTCTCTAACAAACTTGACTTCCTCTTCATCAATTTCATGACTAGAATCTTCTTGGTTCTCATGTTTTATTCCTTCTTTGGTTTCTTTGAATGTTGCTTCTTTGATTCCTAACATGTCCTTCTCTATCCTTAGTGCATATGTTGAGAGTGTTCCATGAAGCATTTCATTGTTCGACTTATCCATGTCTGATAGATCTTCAAGTGTCCATGCCTTTGTATTGAATCTTGGAGGAAGAGATCTCAATGCTTTTTGAATAATAGTATCATCCTTGACTTGTTCACTGAGACCTATAATATATTTGACAACCTTATCTACTCAGAGGAAATATGAAGCAATATCCTCATATTATTCCATTTTCAAACTTTCTAATTGAGCCCCATATAATTATAGCTTAACTTCCTTCACTTTCTTGTCCCCTTCATAACAATTTTTAAGCTTGTCCATAGATCATGAGTTGACTTATAAAGCATTACTTTGAAAAATTTTGTATTTGAAAAACCACTCAAAATGGCATGCTTAGTTATTGCATTGGATGTATATAGGTCCTTACGAAATATATCAATAGGAGGAGAATCAGGAACTTGATAATTATTGTCTACAACTACCCAAGCATCAGCTCCCAAGGATATGAGGTAGGTTTCCATTGTTATCTTCCATAAATCATAGTTGGATCCATCAAACTGAGGGGGCTTGCATGTCTATCTAATAGAGGCTATTTTCCTTGAGATCAACCTTCTAGTGATTAATTGTTCATGAAAGAACCCGATCTGATACCACTTTTTAGACCAAATATCACACTCAGAGAGTGGGGGGGTGAATCAGTGTAATGGAAAACTCACCATTTCAAAATCATTTCATCATTAATTAATGAACATCTAGCAATGCATAAAAAAATAATGTGCATCATAAAAATGAATGAAATTGTGCATCAATAAATCATCATCATATAAACACATAATAAAACTATCGTTTAAGTGGAAACCCTTGCAGGAGAAAACCACAAATTCTTTTTTCTTATTCAAATTGATTACATAGATTTGTAGGCACCAACCACCAAAATGTACAATCACGCATTTTCAATAGGCTACAACTTGATTGAGGCACCAATATCCAAAATGTGCAAGCTTCAACTTGTTGTAGGCTTAAACCTAATTGAGGCACAAACCTCTATGGAGGCATCCACCTCTTTCTTCAACCTGATGTGGAACATTTTTTATAATGTTTCAAACTAAATCCACAAGCTCAAATCATAACCAAATCAACTTGTCTTCTATTCATATATCAAAAACATGTTCACATGCTCATATTTCCAATAACCATGACCTCTTGATCCCAAAAATGGTTTCCAACTTCTCTCTATCAAATTACAAATAACTCCAACCAATAATAAATTTTTGAAATCAATTTGAACTAAATTTGACCCCCATAAAACATTAGAAAATAATGTTCTACAAAATAGTTATTTCTGGCCCACATTCTACAAAATGAAAAAGGTCCAGTGGTTGTTCTACAAAATGATTACCTATAGTTGGCTTAAATGTTTAATAAAATGGTTATTTGTCAGCAAAACAAAAATAATAAAACAATCAACCCTCCACTAGGCTCACACCCTTGACTTCATGGGTGAGTGATTATACACAAACCAACTATGTTATATGTAACTCATGCAAGACTAAAGCATCAAATTCAATTGAATGTTCCATGTTAGAGCAACCAATTGGAAGTTCTTCACGTTAGATCAACCAACCAACTTGTGGTCTAGTTGCTCTCCATGTCAGAGTGACCAACCAAAGTGTGCTCTTGACACTTTCAACGCCAAGGCAACCATCCAACTTGTTCTCCTAGTGCTCTCCAAGTTAGGCAAACCAACCAAATTGTGCTCTATGAACTCTCCGCGCCACACTAGAACAAGCCAATCAATAGAACCATGATTACAACACTCTCCATGTCAAACTATAATGAACCAATTAATAGAATCATTCCCTATACACTCTCCATGTCACACCAAAACAACCAATCAACAAAACCATGCTGACAACACTCTCCATGTCACACTAGAATGAACCAATCAATAGGATTATGCTCTTGACGCTCTCCCTATCACACCAAAACAACTAATCAATATTGTCCTATTGGCACTTTCCATGTCAACCAAAATGAGCCAATCAACATAACCAATCAACAAGTATGTGGTCTTGGGGCTTTCACATCATGATAATCAAAATAATTGTGCTCTTTATACTTTCAATTTCAACTAGAAATCCAATCAATAGAACCAATCAATAGGATTGTTTTCTCTAGGTTTTCCATGTCAAGTTAATCAAAATAATTGTGATGTCATCACTCTCCACGTCAACTAGAATAAATCAATAGAATTTTACTCTCAATGCTCTCACCACAAGGTTTTGACCCTACGACAATCTAAATCGTGATGCCTCAGACAAGCCATAAAGGCCAGGCCTTCCCATTGTTCTCCATGCTCTCATTTGATGCTCATAAGTCATGAACCATGCATCAATATATACATGATAAGAGCCTGATTTGGGGGAATGAGCTGACCTATAAAATCCCTTAGGACCACGTCAAATGGTGGGGATCTAAGGGTCATTAGGTGCCCAATTACTAACATCACCATGATGTCATCACTACCATGTGGCATGTTTTGAGTGGGCCATGTGTCACCAAGAATTACTGTTATTAATTGGCTAAAAATGCCATATTGGCATGCCACATGGCATCATGACACAATGGCATGACATCCTTGTCATGCCACGTCATCATCACTTTCCATGTCATCATTTCTTGCCACATCATATCCTTTGAGCCTATCACAAGCCATCATGTGTGACTATTTTTCCATCTTAATGTGTTGCTTGTATGCCCATTGGATGTCTACCACATGTCAACATTTCCTTAGGCCAAAGAAAACCACGTGGAAGGTATGGGGGGTGCATTCCTTGTTAAATGTTGTGTATCTCTCCACATAATTCACCATACACATTGTTACTCATTGTCAGATCAGTCGAAAGGTACACAATGTTTAGTTGTGTTAGATATTGCACATGCTCGTGCGTGTAATGCCATCAATAGTCTATCAATGTTTGAGTACTCCCTTAACACATGCGATCTTTAATAGATTTGGTGATTTTCAAATAAATTTGGTGTTTTTGGTCCTTATTGCAGCTTCCAACTTCAAATGATCATAAATTCTCATTTGAGATGAGTTTTTCCAAGCGTGATATATCATTGGGAAGGTATCGAAGAGACTATCTAACCATACCGTCCATAGATTCATTTTTGCATCATGATTGTAACAAAAATTCAATAAAATTCAAATAATTTTGGTTTAATGTGATGAAGGTGTACAAGAGGTCATACTAACATACTACTTCCTGAGATTCATGAATGATGCTACTTCTTCCTTAGAAATCCCCTTTGACATTATTGACACAAGTTGTCATCAACAAGAACACTATGTCCAACATATTATGCTTAATTTATAAATTAGATAAAATTAATGTGATATTATATTGTGTTATGTACTTGTCTAGATTTATTTTAACTTTGAATTTATAAAGCACTGAGAGGGATCAAATCCCTTAAGGTGTGAACATTTTTAAGAGTGAAAAAACCTGAGAAAGGGTTTTCACCTTAAAGGATTTGGTTCTTTTTGGTACTTAATAAATTTAAAACTAAGATAAATCTAGTTATATGACTAATTATGCTTGAGTTCTAAGAGTCATCCTCTAGATAGTTTAAATTAGAACTACGTCACTTGGACCTTGAATATTAAAATCATAACTTAACTAAGTTGCTCTAGGTTTCCATCATGAATAATAATTTTTGATTGAAATGTTTGACCTATAAAACTATTTATAGCATAGTGGGTATGGTTAGTTCAAAATTATTATAAAAAAATTGTTGCATCAATTATAGATTAGATCTTAACCCCCACCCCCCTCCCCCAAGGGAGCTTAGTTGGCAAGCTCGCGAAACTTAAAGTAAATGTGTGTACGAAGGTCCCATGTTCAAATCCCTAGTTGCTTACCCATGATGATGTGTTGGGGGGAAGTTCACCTAGGGGTTATAGTGGTAGCAGTCAGCATTGACCCCATGTTACATGAATATATTAGATCTTGAAAGTTGTATGTTATTTTTGTTGCTTTGTTTGAGGAAAAATGTACTCATATATAATTTGAATATAATTTAAATGAAACAATGTTTTATTGGGGCCTTTGAGTCTTACACGTAGTAATAGAATTATTGTAACAAATGTGTTGTATTGTCTTTATAGTTTCAACCTAATTACCTTTCACAACATTATTTACCTATTTGAGTTCAATACTTTCTTTTAAAACCTATTATTGTATCATAGATCTTATAATTGTCATATTATTTAGCTCTTTAAAATTATTTTTGTAAATTTATCATTTATACTAACAATACTAAAAATTTATGTTAAATCCTATACTAAAAATTTATGTTAAATCCTATGATGATGTGGTATGGCTCCTTGACTTTTAAGTACAATATGGACAATAACAATTGTGCAAGAAGTATGAAGCCTATCCCTTATACTTATTCATCCGGAGTGAATGTGTAGATCACTATGATGTAATAATCAAAGAGAAAAGAATTTAGAAAAGAGCCACATGAATGCTTTTAAAATTATTTTAGAACTTTTGTTTTCTTCATGTATATGAGTAAATAAATTTGTATTAAGAACATTAACAAAGATAGGAGTATGCATAGTGTTTTCCCTTTTGTGGAAATCTTTAATT
>APFE030781535.1:61573-72279 GCA_000404065.3 Pinus taeda
TGCAGGTCTTAAAGTGAAGGAGGAGCTCATCTGGATCAGTAAGGCTGGACTGCTACAACAAGCGTTGGACCTAAGGTAAGATCGGAAAACACTTGGTCTCTCATAGAATAATGTATGTTTAGAGAAGGATTGCTCTTGTTTGGTTTGTTTGTCACTAGAGAGTCTTAGACTCCTAGGGAGGTTAGGTTTGTCCGCAAAAATAACTCTTTCCGCATGACACCATCTATCTTGAGAGTTTGAGGAGTGGCAATTTCTTCCAATGCATTACAAGATATGGTAGGATTCATTTCTTGATGCTTGATGTGATCTTTCACTTCTTGAACATTTTTCTTCTTGATATGTCTTTCTATCTTGATAGTTTGAGGAGTGGTAATTCTGGTCAATGCATTACAAGATATGGTCGGATTCATTTCTTCTTTCTCGATGTGATCTTTCACTTCTTGAACATTTTTCTTCTTGATATGTCCTTCTACCTTGAGAGTTTTAGGAGTGGTAATTCTTGTGAATGATTTACAAAATATGGTTGGATTCATTTCTTCATTCTCTCGGGTTGGTTCTTGGTGTATATCCTCTTCTTTTGATGTTTCTTGATCCTTTTATTCCTCCTCTTCATAATCTATGTAAAATAACTTCTTCTCAGCACACTTATGACCTTTAGTGCATTTGTTATCACAATTGTAACAAAGCCCTTTTGCTCTTTCTTCATCCAATTGTTGTGGTGTCAATCTTGTAGGTTGTGGAAGGTTAGGAGAAACAACACTTCCATCTTTATAGTTGTGAGGGGTAGACATCCTTGTTGCCATAATTTTTCTTTCCACTTTTCTTTCCAACCTAAATGCCTTTTACAATGAATCATGTTCCCAGAGACGAACCTCATGTTGAATGTTGTCCTTTAAAGTCCCTATGGAGACAACAATCCTCTGCTTCTTTGGAATATCATTTTCCCTTATATTTAATTTTTTAAAGTCCTCAATGTGCTCTGCCATTGACCATTGTTGTTTGAGATTTATCAATTGGATAAAGAAGGTGTTTCTCTTTGTATCCTCATAATGTGCTATTATTTCCTCCATGAAAATTGACCACGTAACAAGTGGTTTATGAGAAAAATCCCTTTATACCATAAAAATTGATCTGGTTCTAAATATGAAGATGCAATACATACCTTTTGTAACAGTGGTACACCATGTAGATCAAAATATTTCTCCATCTGTAGTATCCAATTTACTGAATCCTTGCCATCAAACTTCCTCATCTCGCTTTTTCTTGATATTAGGAGCTCAATCTTGAAACGATTGTAAATCTATAATTTTGGATCTTTAAGTTCTAAAATTTCAGCCTATAATAGCCCTTTGAGTCCTCCATGTAACTACGCAAGTCTGACTTCAATTGGATTCCCAAAGAAAGCTTTATTCTCAATCTCCCGTGATGACCTAATTATAGACTAACTCAGTAGATTGGCTTGTACAGCATGCCACGTGTCACTGTTTCAACCTTAGGCTCTAAAAATTATACCCAAACAAAATACAATCTGTCCTATTTCTGTAACTTCTTACGTAATTTGAATCTGATGCTCAGAGAGAAAGATATGACGATTTTCCCAAGGTCACTTATTTAGGATGTAATTTAGGAATCTGCACAAACCCTAACTTCCTCAAATCATATGTCCGAAAATATAGCAAGCCAAGATCTGAAATTTGGACCCGAGATTCAACGCGATTTCTTCTCAAATGGGTTTTGTTATTTTAGCTTCTGAAACATTGTAGCGAAAACGTTATAGTGAAAATTCCACAATGACCTATTTTAGATGAAATTCTGGAGCTTGCAAAAACCCTAAATTCCTCAGATCATATCTCCGAAAATGTAGCGAGACAAGATCTGAAATTCAGACCTAAGGTTCAATGCGATTTCATCTCAAATGTTTTTTTTTTCGCTTTTGAAATGTCGCAGAAACAATTTATAGTGAAAATTTCACGATGACCTATTTGGAGCAGCGAAAGCCTAGAATCCAAAGCTCTGATACCAAATGTTATGAAACCAGCTCACAAAAAGATAGAAAAGATAGATCAACGCCTTAAAACTCAGCCTCTTCGAGGGGGCAACCTCCTTTACATTACACAAATGAACAATTCTTGGATGGTACAAATGACAAGACCTCCTTTCTATATGTAGGAGTCTAAGGGGTCATAATATAATTAAAGTCGACATAACAATAATAATTTAAGGGCACAATAATAACAATAGTGGGCTTCTATGGGACACAATAATAACAATATGTAGAATACATGGGAACAACGATATAATAAGGAGGTTGTTCTAATAACAAGAAGGGGTTACACTAGTAGTATAGGGGCCTAACAAAAACTAATTGGATTCTAAATATAAACTTGAAATGCGTACCTTTTGTGTGTATTGCACATTATGAAGATCAAAATATTGCTCCATTTGTAGTATCCATGTTACCGGATCCTTGTCATCAAACATTCTCATATCAATCTATGGAATATGGTGGGTCTTCAATCCAATGTTAGAGTCTATGAAATCATTATTAACATTATTTTTGTTCTCTTCATGAGTTTCATCTAATACTTTTTCTCCATTTGGAAGCATTTCTTGCAGCAACTTTTTCAAACCTTCCATGTATGATTTTAAATGATTCTTAAAATCTTCCATGTTGCATTTCTTTTTGCTTCTATACCATCCATATTAGCTTTCATTCCATCCATATTAGCTTTCATGCCATTCTTCTAACCTTCCATGTCTAATTTTAAGCTATTCTTCAAACTATCCATCTTAGCTTCCATTTTATTTTTGGTTACACTTTGTGAGAGCGAAATTTGTTGCACTTGGTCTCATAATTTTGATATATCATGTTGCATTTCTTCTTCTTCTTCATGCGTCATAGTAGAGATTTTTGGTTTCTTACTAGGTGTTTCCATTTTCTTGCATCAAGTCAGTTTGAAATAAAACAATGATATTTATGCTTCACTATGCCCTTTGAATCACTTCAAACTAATTTTTCAAACAAAAGTTATGCAAAAAAAATCTTAAATACACAAATTTTTCTTACTTTTAGGAGCTCGACCTTGAAACAATTGTAACTCTGTAATTTCAGATCTCCAAGTTTTAAAATTTTGTCCTATGTATCCATATGAGTCCTCTTTCGAACCCCACAAGTCTGATCGAGGTTGGATTCTTCAAGAAATCGTTATGCCCAATCTCTCACAATGCCATGATTATAGATTAGTTCAATAGAGAAACATTGTATGGAGTTCCACGTGTCATTGTTTCGACCTTTGGCCCTAAAAGTGATACCCAAGAAACTACAGTCTATCCTCTTTCTACCCCTTTTTACGAAATTTAAATCCTATGCTCCGAGATAAAGTTATGATGATTTTCCCAAGGTCACCTATTTGAGATGGGATTCTAGAGCCTACAAAAACCCTAACTTCCTCAGATCATATCTCTGAAAATATAGAGAGACAAGATCTGAAATTTGTACATGAGGTTCACCAAGATTTCATATCTACATGATTTTAATTTCAACTTCTGAAGCTTCATAGAAAAAAGTTATAGCGAAAATTCCATGATGGCTTATTTGAAGTAGTGAAACCCTAGAATCCAAAGCTCTAATACCAAATGTTATAGAATTAGCTCAAAAATAGATATATCAACTATTTAAAAATTATCCTCTTCAAGGGGGGAACCTCCTTTACATTACATAAATGAACAATTGTTGGATGATGCAAATGAAAAAACCTCCTTTCTATATATAGGAGTATAAGGGGTCACAATATAATTAGAGCCAACATAACAATAATAATGCAAGGGTACAATAATAACAATAGTGGGCTTTTATGGGGCACAATAATAACATTATGGGGACTACATGGGCACAACAATAAAAATAAGGGGGGCTACACTGATAATAACAATGAGGGAATATAATAGTATTATAGGGACCTAACATTTTACATATTGGAAAATACCTCTTAAAATCATAGTATTTAATCCCCTACCAATGCGAACCCAACACACCTTCTCAATTTAAAAACCCTCTACTTTCACTAGATATTGTAGGTATCCATTTTTCATTAATATTGTTTAGACCCCTTTATAGTTTTTCATTAACTTTGAGCTCCATTTTTTATACCTTCCAATATAAAAACCCTTTACCCCTTATTATATGCTCAATATATTGTCATTTTTTCCTCAATATATACCCCCTAATATGAATGTATGTGGTATGGTATTGCTCCCCCAGTGAATCCCCCATGAATTGGCATGGTGTAGGGTAGTTTAGTTATCTTAAATTGTTTGATATCTTCTTCCATAACATTATTATCCTTATTATATTCATTAAATTAAATGGAAACTATAATTCATGGATGCATTTTACTCAAATCTAGGTTTGTTTCGTTTTATTTGAATGCTTACATTACTTATATTTGTCTACAAAACTACCCAAACATTTAATACATTTACTAGGAATGGACCTCTTGTTCTTGGAAGAAGTGATTACTACATACTCCTTAGATTATTTAGGGTTCTTAGGGTCATCAACTCCATCACCATTTCCTGAACTACTATTACTACTTTTGGAACTACTTGTAGTGTGTAAAATTTGAAATTTCTATCTTCAACCTTTTCAAAATATTTGTGTTTGGGGATATATCAAATTTTGTTATATCCTATGTGAGCCTTAACATGGATTCCCTATTTTGTATTCCACATTAGAAATAATATGAAAATATTCATCTTGCAACTTGTGCTTTATCCTCTCATAATGACTTGTATCACTCTTATTGTCTAGTGTGAGTCATAACATACCCTTCCCCTCATTACGGTCAAACATTGGTTTCTCTTTAGTTCCTATAACTGTAAAGAGCCTATATCATTAAAAATATCCATAAAATCTTCTATGTATGTCAATATCAAATGCCAAAATTCAAATCACATATGCATAAATTTTTTGATTTTCCCATTAGTAATAAGACAAGCATGTTCACTACCTTTTTTTGCTGCCACTGCCCCTGCTGTGCAACTCTAGCCTGCTAGCCTAAAGATCACAACACACAACTGCTCCTCAAGAAGCCTCCTACTGTTGAGGTTGAGGTTCGATGGATCCCCCAGAGGATGGAGATCCTCCCCTAGATCGCCACCAGGAAACCGAGGAAACAGAGAAAGCATTCTCCTCTCTCATTTCAGCAATGGGTCCGACTAAACATCGCCCGTCAATAACCAACTTTGTTAAAAGATTGGAAGACATCCCTAAAATCTTCCATCCCCTTGCTCTTCCCCATAGAGCAGCTTTATCCTTGGCAGAGCGTGGATTAGTTAGGCAGTTCACTGGGTTATGGACCTCACCCAAGATGGTCCAGAAATGGGTTTAAAGGAACTAGACTGTGTCAATAAATGGGAAAATATCAATCAGGTTTTGTGGAAGAGGATACTACACCTTCCACTTTGAAACCAAGTAGGATCGCGATGTGATATTTAGGAACGACCCATACTTCATTGATAGAAGAGGATTGTATATAAACAGATGGACACCAGATTTTGACCCAGAAATGGATGTGCCCAATGTTTTCCCAGTCTGGGTCAGGTTGTCACACCTTCCCCTTCACTACTAGGGAGATGACTCAGTCAAAGCTATTGGAAATGTAGTAGGGAAATACATAGATAGGTGCGAACCAAAGGAAAATATGCATGCATGCGCCATAATTTGCATAGAAGTGGACCTAGGAAAAGGGCTTCTAGAGGTGATCAAAATCAAAGTGGACCAATGGACACACATCCAACAGCTGGATTACGAGAAAATTCCTTTTAAATGCAAGGTATGTCATGAGTACGGTCATTTTGATAATAGATGTACAAAAAAAAAATGAAAATGAAAATGCAAAAGACTCAGAAAACAAATGGGAGTAGGCTAAAAGGAAGAAGACATCCAATAAACAACCACCTCACTCTTCATCGCAACCCATCGCCCCCTCTGATCACCTCCCTTTATCTCCAAAAGCAGACAACACCTCTTCTCTTAGTAGGCTAAATCCTTTTGGGCCATTGGATCCCATAGCCCCCTCTTCCCCCCAAAGCCCCCCCGCCATACCCTCAACCCCCCAGCATCCCCTTCGATCTCAAACACTCAATTCCACCACACCCTTTAGTTGAAATAATTCTAACAAGAAACTAGTCAAAGGAAACTCTTCAAACTACGAAACATAAAAACAAAACAAAAATAAAAAAAAGAAAAAGTGGGAAGAAAATCAAACAAAGATCTAAGGGATGGAGCTGCAGCAAAGGAAATGGCATTAGGTACACAATAACCAATGGACTCCTTTTTGGGAAAAATATCAGGAAACAACAACAAAAGCCAACAGAGAGAGAAAGGTCCCTTGCATCACCCAACAAATAAATAATGATAGTGGTCTCCTGTAATTGTCGGGGATTGGGATCATCCTTTAAAGAAAATGCCATAAGAGGCATTCTGGAAAAATAAAATCCTGACATTCTTATGATTCAAGAGACCAAAACAAATACCCAAGAAATTGAAAAAATAATAAAAAGGTTCAAAAACTATGAAGGGGAAGCAATTCAAGCATAATCTGTGCAATATGGAAAAAAGGACATTGGGAAATGATACAACAAAAGAAGGATCAGCACTGAATACAAACAGATCTAAAGCAGACAAGCACGGAAGAGAAGTATAGTTTCATAAATATATATGCCCACAATCATTACAACGAAAAAGAGCAATGTTAGAACACCATAAAGGAAGCATTGAATGAAATACAGACAGGGAAAATAATCCTTGGAGGGGATTTAAATCTGGTAAGAAGTATAAATGAGAAGTTTGGAGGGACATATCACACAGACCCATCTAGGGATGCTTTGGAAGCAATAATGGAGTAATAAAATTTAATAGACATATCCCCAAATAATGGAAAATATACCTGGAGCAACAAAAGAGTGGGCAAAAATAATATTAAAGAAAGGCTTGATAGAATTCTAATTCAAGAGAACATTGCAGCAATCCACAACTCAATTAAATAAAAAATCTTTCGTACCATGGCATCAGATCACAAGACAACGGCAATAATGATGGGCAAAATGGAAAACCAAGGACCCCTTCCATTTAGATACAACCCAATATGGGACAACAATACAGAATTCAACAAACTAATCAAGGAAGCATGGACACCAAGAATCTTGGGATCACCCTAATATATTCGGGAAACAAAATTAAAAAATTTAAGAACCAAGGTCAAGGAATGGGAAAGAGAAAATGAAATGAATAGAAAAAAGGAAAATAGGGCTGCAAAATAAAATGGACAGCATACAATCTGAAAAAGAAAATAAAGAAGAAGACAAGTAGGATTATTTAAGAGAGAAGGAGATTTTCTGGGAAATATACAGGGGAAACAGGAAAGAGGAATAAAAGGCCATATTGAAATCCAGAAGTCTTTAGCTCAAGGCAGGGGATAAAAACAAAACCTTCTTTCACAACACCATCAAAATAAGAGGAGCAAGAAACCAGATAGAAAAATACAAGTGGACGGACAAGAGGTCAAAGGTGTAGAGGAACTAAAAAATACAGCTCACAAGCATTTTAAAAATCTGCTTTAAGCCAGTGAAGAGACAGTTGAGTATGATAGCTTTCTTTAGCATAAAAAAAAAAAGAGAGAAAAATTTAGAAATATGCAAAGAGATAATAGAAGAAGAGGTAGTGGCAACCATATGGAGCCTACATCCAGACAAAGCCTCAGGGCCAGATGGCTTTACCATAGCTTTTTACATACATCATTAGAACATAATCAGAAAGGATTTTTTAAGAATGGTGAAGAAAGTCTTCAAAAAAAAATGGAAGCAATATAAAATCATATTATCGTGCACTAGTCCCAAAAGACGCCAACCCATCCACCTTCAATAGATTTCGTCCCATATGTCTTTGAAATTCCTCTTAAAAAATCATCACTAAAATAATTGCAAATAGAATCAAAGAAGTTCTTCCAACAATAATATCTTAAAATCAAGGAGGTTTTGTGTCCAACAGGAAAATCATAGATAATGTAATTATTGTTGATGAGCCTCATAAATGGGTAATAATATGGGCTCATTTTACCTCCTAACCTAGTCAAATCAACCATTCTCTTAGCTTATTGTATGATTTTCTGATTATATTTATGCTTATAGAGTGAGTTGAGTTAGTTATGATGCCATGTGGTCTAACATATGTTTAATGCAAATTATTGATGATTTTTGAGGTCAAATTCAAGGGTCCAATGGGCAAATGGCATCAATAACTTGAAGTGGTCAAAGGAGAGGACTTATAGAAGGGAATCCCGCTCATTTATTACTCCTCACTTCAAATTCCCCTTCATTTAGCTCGAAGTACAAGTAGCCAAGTCATGCACTAGAAGGCAGTGGAGCAAGTGGAGGATCACTGATGATTATCTCGAGTTTTGGGAGCCAAGCCTCCCTTTAAAGAAGTTGTTGGTAGCTTCATTGGTATAAGTAGAGAGGCCTAGGGCCTCACTAGGGTCATATTTTTTGTTCAATTTTTGTTGTACTTTTGCTTATGTAAACTATTCTCAACTTCGAGCTTATTTTT
Organism: Pinus taeda; assembly: GCA_000404065.3. Taxonomy (NCBI): domain Eukaryota; kingdom Viridiplantae; phylum Streptophyta; class Pinopsida; order Pinales; family Pinaceae; genus Pinus; species Pinus taeda. Next base: position 70,182 of record APFE030781535.1, read on the forward strand.
GTGACAATTTCATGTAATATTGTTATTGTTTTGAAATAAGGATGGAATCCATATTTAGTTAGCACTGAGTTACCTCAGAGGGTTGAAGCTCTTGGGTTAGGGCCCAATCCAAGCAGCCAAGCTCCACTTTACTTGTATTTGTATGTTTTATTTCAGTTTGTAGATTAGGTTGTTGTTAGATGTATTTCTTTTCTCGTTAAGAATAGGTTGCTTTTGATGACTCAATAGATTGCTTCCATTTGTGATTTCTATAGCAGGTTAAGTAGTGATAAAGAAAATATCCAAAAGGCTAGCAATAGTGCCTTGGCCTCCTTTGCTCCCTCCGGGACCATGATTTGAGCCAAAGACCCTCTTGCTGCCCCAAAAACATAGATTTTCCTCATTCATAGGACTTCTAGTGTTTACAGCTTTTTATTTGGTTAATAGTCTAGTTTTCTTTGCACCAGAACTTCTTCATCATGTTCACTTCTTTATTTACCATAGTCTTCTTCCATGCTTTCCTTTCTTGCAAAAGTTATCAACATTTCCTTGCATAGATCACAGGTTAGATTAGTTTAATGCAAAACTTTGTTCTTCTAGATGCACTTATTTCATTGCTTGCTTAATCTCATTGGTTGACTATCAGTTGTTTATGCAGTAGATATCTTCTAGCAGCAGGCCAACCTATCAGCGATCCCATCCTCCATTTGATCCATGCCCTATAGGTCGCCCAAGTCTCCCCTCAATTCTTCCTTAGTTTCCTGCATTTTCCATAGAATTTCTTCTTCTCTCCTTGAGAAAATCCAGTCATCTTTCTCTCTCCTAATGATTCTTGGCAAACCCTAGGTGACCTAACACTTCATTCCAACCTTCATCCACCTTTTCCACCCACTCTCACACCCTCAAAATATCCAAAACTGCTCTCGGCCTCCTCCAGTAGGCCTCCTATAGAACGTTGTTTTTCCTCGTATAGATTTCATGTGTCCTCCTGTAGGGCCGAGTGTGGGGAAAGCCTCTAGAAGGCCACTTACAACCTCCTAGGACCCAACCACACCATCCTACATCCTCACAAGTCCCAAAATCTCCCTTCAACACCACTTATTCACTACCACATTCACAAACAGTAAATCACATGCATGTCAAATTCACATAAAAATACATAAAAATCCAAAAAGATGTTTTTTGCTCATTTACTTTCAGAAATAGCTTAGTTAGATGTTGTTTACTTCCTTGAGTAGGTAATGACACTCTTTTCATGGTTTTCATAGTGCTTTCTGCAAAATTAGTATTAGTTGGTTAATTAGGATTTACTTGGTCTGCTTTACATTTCAGTCTTTCTCCTTTCTGCAGTTAGAGTAGTATCTGTAGAATAGTCTTTCCCTCCTTTCATCACATATAGAGCTTCTTTTAGAATCCATAGAAGTTGGCTCGAGCTCCTAGTGATCTTGTGTCGTCTGACCAAGTGACAACCTGTAGTAAGAACTAGTACTTGTGCATACAACACCGTCGCTTCCAAGTTTGTTACGAACTACTGGATTGATAAGAGTAAAGAAGGTAGCCCAAGAGTTGCAGCATTATTGCCGCAATACTGACGCTTACCATACTTTTTGGTGTCGTTGCTGGGGAAACGTCAGAGTATTATGTGATTACTGCTTTCTTCTATTTTCTATTGCAACATTCTGTTAATAGTTTATTTCAGCAAAAGTAGACTAGTCCTTTCTTTTCCTTCAAGTTCTGCACTTCATTTTAACAAGAGTAGACTAGTCATTCTTTTCTTTCAAGTTTTGCATTTCCTTTCTTTCCTTGTCAATTCTGCAAATTTCCATTCAGCAAGTTTATTTCAGCTAGTTGCAATTTTCTTTGTTCAATCAATTTCAGTTTTTGAAAGAATAACTTCGGCGTAAATCACATGTAGAAAGACATTTGTCGACGCGTTTCGAACCAACAAGTGTGGTTCATCGTCAGGACAAGTTGAAGAAACAGATCCAGCTTAGCATGTTAAATAGTCTGAGCAGAGACTCCAACGACTAAATCGACCAACGGCTAATATGACCTTAGGACCCAGGTCAAATTATTATTCATTAATTTAATATCAATACTATTTTTAATATTAATATTA
>APFE030781535.1:73147-121268 GCA_000404065.3 Pinus taeda
ATAAAATAAGAGTTCAAAAACAAGGAGGATGCAGAAAAACCGACTAAGAAGAGAGTGCTAGAATCCAACACCTACTGATTTTCCAGCCATCATCTCTATTGAGATTGCTCGGCCTCTTTTCAATCTCAATAGCTTCCCTCAATTTACGATGATAGAACTGAGCAACTTTGGCAACAACTTTGACCTCCTTAATACACACCTGATGCTTGGTCTTTTCCACATGCTCTGCCAATGCTGAAGACTTGGATCTCCCATGTCTTAGGTCGACCGCATATTCACAGATCCTTTGATGGATGGAGCGCCCTGTTTCCCCAATATAAGGGGGTCCCACATGAACAAGGGATCAAGTAGACACCCTTCATGTCCTTAGGGTTAACGGGATCATTCACCGATTGGAGGGAATTATGAATGGTGCTGAGGGGCCTAAAGGTTGAGGGAATATCATACCTTTTAAGGATCCGAGCAATCTTGTCCATGGTTCCTTGGACATAGGGAAGATGGACACCTAGACGACGCTCTTTTGGCTCTTTCTTAGTTAGTGCATTTTTAGAGGCTTTACGGAAAGCCTTCTGACCTAGGTGTCTACTATATCCATTCTCCACAAAGACATTAAGGAGATGGGATCTCTCGTTATCAAAGCTCTCACAATCAGAGATCCTAAGGGCACGAGTCGCGAGGGTGTTAAGAACACCCAACTTCTGAGCAGGGAAATGATGGGAATCGGCATGAAGATACTGCTCGGTATGTGTCTTCTTTTGGAACATAGAGTGGGAGAGATATCCATCCTTACTCCGAGATATAAGGATATCCAGGAAAGGGAGGCAACCATTGACCTATTTTTCCATGGTGAACTTAATGGCAGAGGACCGGTTGTTGAGGTGATTAAAGAAATGATCAAGCTCCTTAGGGCCATGGGGCCATATGACATTAGTGCCATCCACATACCTCTTCCAAAGCTTGGGAAGAAGACGAGCTGAGGATAAAGATTTGGCTTCGAAATCTTCCATAAAAAGATTCGCAACAATAGGGGAAAGAGGGGAACCCATGGCAACACCACAAGTCTGTTCAAAGAACTCACCCTCAAAACAGAAGAACGTGGAAGTGAGATAGATCTCTACTAGATGCACGGTATCGAGATCTGTTAGGCGATAGATCACTTCCAAGGCCTCCTTTATAGGGATGCAAGTATAAAGGGAGACCACATCAAAGCTGACGAGAATGTCCTCGGGGCTAAGCTTCATATCCTTAAGCTCCTTAATGAAGGATGCAGATTCTTTCACGAAGGACTCAGTGCGGCCAACCAGGGGCTTAAGTTTAAGGGCAAGGAACTTAGCCAGAAGATAGGTAGGGCCGCCAATGGTGTTGACGATAGGCCTCAGAGGGGCCCCTTCCTTGTGAATCTTTGGTAACCCATAGATCCTAGGAGCAATGGGATTGCTTTCAATGAGATTGTGGCACAGGGAATTCACAGAATTATTAGATTTGATGGCTAGAGCCACTGTCCTCGAGATCTTCTTTAAAGGGTTCTTAGGCAGTTTTTTATAACTGCCACTACTGTGGAGATGATCAAGCATCTTCTTCCGGTAATCATCCTTGTTAAGGATAACTGTAGCTCCTCCTTTGTTTGCCTTCAGAATGACAATATCATTGTTCTGATTTAAGGATTTTAGGGCAGTGAATTCCTCATTACTGAGATTCCTCCGAGGGGGCTTAGCCTTTCTAAGGACGACAGCACAATCTTGGCATATAGTGTCCTTGACATTATCAGGAAGATCCCTAATCCTGTATTCCACGTCACAAATAATGTCTTCCACTGGGATTTTTCTAGGGGCAAGGGCAAAGTTTATACCTTTACCTAAAACACTGAAAACCGAAGGGGAAAAGGAAAAGCTAGAAAGATTAACTACCTTAGAATTGCGGGAAATAACCTGGTCCACATTCAAAACCTTATTGCCTTGGTTATCATCAATGTTATTGCTCAAAGATTATGTTTCATTGAGATCTAAAATATTATTATTAATACTACATGAAAAGTTATGTTTATTATTATAATTATCATTATTATTATTAAAAAAATTATTCTCTGAAATAATATTATTATCCTCATCAATATTATTATTGTTATTAAGACTATTATTAGAATTATAAATTTTATTATTATTAATAATGTTCCTGGTATTAATATTATTCTCATTATTAAGAAAATTATTCGAATTATATAGATTCTTATTATTAATAATAATGTTATGAGTTTTAATGTTATTATTATTATAATAATTATTATTATTGTTATTCCTATTACAATTTCTGTTTTGTAGGTACTATTAGTGTGGGGAAAAAGAAACAAAAACCAACCAAAAAGATTTCCTTTCATGCCTCGTAGGAATAGAGATAACTCAGGAAAATTCTTGCCAAACACCCCCACTGCTTGACACAGCCAACCTTCTCTCTTCTTCAGTCGTTGCGATCAAGAATAACCCTTAGGTGAATAGCCAGAGATATTTGAAGAACCTATAGGGGAAGAAGAAGAAGAAAACATTCCTTTGGAGCCAATGGCTGAACACAGAAATGCTAGGGGGAATGGAGAGAGAATAGAGGGTACTTTTCACATTTGGGAGACCAATGGGGACACCAAAATGAAGAATATAGGCCCTTCTACTCTACTCATTTCCACGGTTTGACTACAGAAGATCGTGACACCTTTTTGTTTGAGTTTGTTATTATCTGTCAAACCTATGACTATGCAGAAGACAAGAAAAAGTTGAAATTGTTTCCTTCTACTCTCAAGGATGCAGCCTTGCACTGGTTCATGGGATTACCTGGCAATAGCATCACAACTTGGGCTCAGATGCAACATCCCTTTAATAATAAGTATCGAGACTATTTAAGGTCAAAAGATACTAAAGAAGAAATTTTCTGAATGACTATAGGAAGTGATGAGTCCTTGGAAGACTATGAGGAGTGGTTCCAGCTCAGTTACAAAAGGGTCAGGTGTACACTTGACCCCGAGTCTCTGAACCTGGTCCTACTCAGGGGAATTCGGGAAGGTCTTTTAGACACCCTCCATCTATTAGCCGGGGCAGACATCTACCAACTATCCTATGAGGGCATAAAGACTATTTTCAGGAACCATTCTAGAGTAGCTAGAAAGAAAGGTAGGGGGAGTCAACCCATAGCCAATACCTTTTCCTCTAACTCATCCATTAAAGGAGAAATTGGAAACACGCTGGAAGAATTCAAGAGTGAGATGCTGCATACTCTTGCCCTGCAAATGGGTACCTTACATATCAAAAGGAAACAAGAAGAAGCAAAGAGGGTTTTGGCCATTTTTTTCCCTAAGTGCACTAGGAGGCATCTTAGGAATGAATGCCCATTGAACTCTATAGAAGTTTGTTTAGTCTATGAAGAAAATAATTCTACAAACAAGTGTCCTTCCTTACCCAGACATAAAGTTGTATATCAAGGGGCTGAGGGAGTCACTGAACAGCTCTATTACATAAACCAAAGAAGGCCGCATGGACCTAGACCATACCAGCAGGGGATGCAGGGGACATCTCAGGCATGCTACAACCCCAACCAAGTCACTTCCATACCTTCTTTGGGCCCCCCTGCTCATCCTTCCTAGTCCACACCTCCTCCTTGTTCTTCACATCTTGATATCATGCCCAACCAGCCACCCATTCATTTCAATCATATGCTCAGCTACAGCCTCAATGGAATGCATCTCATCAGGGGTGGAGGCCCCAATATAACTCTCCTCCAGTTATTTTGCCTCCACCACCTGCCCAACCACAACTGTTACCTCCTGCTCTACCAAAGCAACCTCAAATGCCTGCCCAGCCAAATCCAAACTAGAACAACAGACAAGCTCAACAAGTTTATAGTGGGGAACCATCATGCCCGACTGATGTTGTGGAGATTCAGGAAATTAACTTGCGATGTGGGAAAGTTCTCCTAGATAGCCAACCTCCACCCAGGGAGGTTGAGGAAGATAAAGAGGAAAGCAAACCTAAAGCAAATCCACCCTTTCCTGAGAGACTATCTACAATAGTCCAGCTTGCTCTAGAAGAAATTGAACTCCTGGGAGAATTGAAACATTTATGTGTGCAGATACCACTTCTCCCAGCCATAAAAAATGTGCCTATCTACAATAGCATGATCAAAGAGAAGTGCTTTAGGCATCTAGGAAGGCACAAGAGGGATGCCCCAACCATCAATGTCATAGGGAAACTGTCCGACCTGATGTTGGGGCAAGAATCTATCCAAAATATCTGGAGCCTGGAAGCTTAGTAGTCGATGTCCACATCAATGGCACCACGATCCCACACACCTTGATTGAGCTAGGAGTTGCCATTAATGTCATGAGAAAGGACAGAATGCTCAAACTCAACCTCTAGGGCTCCTTGAGGAAGACCACGACCATGCTACATTTTTTAGACTGCTCCACCATGACCCCTAAGGGGATTGTGGAAGATGTGATGGTCTCCATTGATTCTTGGGGGTACCCTGCTGATTTCTTAGTTTTCCAGCCAAAGGAAAAGCTCACTCGTTATCCTCTCATTCTGGGAAGGCCCTAGTTGGCTACCACCAATGCCTACATCATCTATCGAGCTGGGAACATGACCATAAAGAATAGGCATATGTCCAAATAGTTAATCCCATATCCTCTTGCCCAACCCTTGATAGAACATGATCTAACTCTCTGGTTGGAGGAGGAAGATGAGGATGAAGTCTATTTTGCACACTTTGTGCATTAGAAATCACCATGGGGACAAAACCGCAAGATGAGGATGATATGATTGAAAATCTAATTCAGAATCCACATCCTAGTGTATCACCATTAGAGGACATAGTAATAGAAACCCAAAAAAACCCCTCAACTGATCTCTGTGCAACTGACTCCACTCCTCTTCGTGTTAATAATAAAGAGTTTGGCCCAGAAAGAACCTTGAAAATCAAACCATCCTTATCCACTTCCTAGGAGAAGGAACTGTGTAGCTTGCTAAGAAAACACATACATGCCTTCGTCTAGAGTTATAAGGAGATTAAGGGAGTGCACCCTTCAGTATGTACTCATCATATATACATCAAGGAGGATTGCAAGCTAGTCAGGCAGCTGCAAAAGAGGATGAATCCAGTGCTTAAGGAAATTGTTAAGGAAGAATTGTAGAAATTGCTTGATGTAGGATTCATCTATCCCTTCTCTGACAGTGAATGGTCTCTCCTTTGGTGCTAGTGCCAAAGAAAAATGGTAAGTGGATAATTTGTGTCGACTATCGGGAATTGAACAAAGAAACTAAAAAGTACCATTTCCCTTTACCTTTCATAGATCAAGTGTTAGACGGTCTGGCAGGGAAAAAGTTTTTCTCCTTCCTAGATTGGTTTACCTGGTACAATTAGATTCAAATAAGCCTGGAAGACCAAGATAATACCACTTTCACTTGTCCTTAGGGTACCTTTGCATACCGGGTCCTTCTTTTTGGTTTGTGTAATGCTCTTGCCACTTTCGTAAGACCGATATTGAGTATATTCTCTGAATTAGTTCATGATGCAGTAGAGATATACATGGATGACTTTACTCCTTATGGCTCTGACTTTCAGTAAGCCTTATCTAATCTAGGGAAATTTCTAAACAAGTGTATTGAGATGAACCTGTCCCTCAGTCTGGAAAAATGTGAATTTTTTATGACTGAAGGGATCGTGCTAGGTCATGCAATATCTCAATAGGGATTGCAGGTGGACCCCAACAAAATTTCCATCATCCAAAGGGTCCCACCTCCTCAAAAAGTGAGAGATGTCAGAAGTTTCCTAGGTTTAGCTGGGTATTACTGAAGATTCTTTAAAGATTTCAACAAGCTAGCCTCTCCTTTGTTTGGCCTCTTAGGTAAAGATGCCATGTTCATATGGTTGGAAAACTATCAAGAGGCCCTAGATACCTTGAAGAGCAATCTCGTGACTGCCCCAATTCTGAGAGGCCCAAACTGGGCCCTACCTTTCCACATTCACTTAGATGCCTCGAACAAAGCAATAGGAGTAGCCTTGGGACAAATTGATGAAAAATTGCCTTATGCCATATACTTTATAAGCAAAAACTTGTCAAAGGCCGAATTAAACTATACAGTGATCGAGAAGGAACTCCTAGTTGTCGTGCATTCCTTAAACAAATTCAGACATTATATCACAGGCTATCAAACCTTTGTGCACACTAATCATGCTACAATTAGATATTTAATGAACAAAACAGATGTGAATGCTCACATTATTAGATTGTTGCTTTTACTGCAGCAGTTTGATTTGACCATTATTGATAACCCTAGTAAAGAAAATGTTATTGCTAACTTTTTGTCTAGAGTAAATTTCCCTGCAAGTAAAGAAGGAATGGTGGATGACCAAATGCTAGATGAACATCTGTTTGCTATCTCAGTACTCTCTCCATGGTTTGTTGATATAGCAAACTACTTGGTTTCATCATAGTTTCCACCACACCTGTCCTCAAAAGAGAAGAGAAATATAGTAAGGAAAAGCGCCCCTTTCACTTGGATTGGGGGCAATCTCTTCAAACATGGCCCAGATCAGATCTTGAGAAGATGTGTTAGGGAGGAGGAAGTCTTTGACATCCTCTTGACCTATCATTATGGGCCTTGTGGAGGTCATTTTACAACAAAAAGAACTACCTTCAAGATACTGTAAGAAGGCTACTACTGGCCCACTCTTCATCAAGATGTGAGGAGATATACCAGCCAGTGTGATTGGTGTTAGAGGATGGGGAAACCTACTCCAAAGGATGAAATGCCCATGAAACCTCAAGTGAACTTTGAGCCATTTTAGAAGTGGGGCATGGACTTTGTGGGGCTTATCAACCCTCCTTCAAAGCTGTAGAAATACATCATTGTGTGCACCGATTACCTGACAAAGTGGACAGAGACAAAATCAATCAAAGTAGCAACAAATGAAAAAGTAGTTGAATTTTTTAGAGGGAACATATTCTACAAGTTCGGGTATCCAAGAGAATTGGTCACAGAACAAGGTAGTCAGTTTACTTCCAATTTGATTGAATACCTACTCACACATCATATCATCAAGCACAAGACTTCAACCCCTCACCATTCACAAGCCAATGGGAAGGTGGAGGTCACTAACAAAGCATTGGAAGTGATCCTGACAAAGGTAGTGAGCAACAACAGAAAATACTGGGTAGACAAATTAGTTGAGGCCACTTGGGCCTACAACACAACTTAGAAGACCACTACAAGGTTCACACCCTATGAACTGGTCTATGGGAAGAAGGCTTTACTGTCAATAGAATTTGAATTCAATACCCTGAGGATGGTAGCTCAGTTGGACCTAGACCTTAGACATGCACAGAAAGAAAGATTACTTTAGCTCAATGGTTTGGATGAACACAGAATGTAGGCCCTTCTCCATACAGAGGTAGTTCAGCTTCAGAGAAAGATATGGCATGACAGAAACATCAAGGAGAAGAAATTCCAAGAGGGAGATTGGGCACTACTCTATGATTCAAGATATAAAGATTTCAAGGGCAAGCTAAGGACAAGATGGTTGAGACCCTACACTGTGGAGAAATGCAATGAAAATGGTTCAGTTCTGATCAGAACCATTGATCATGAAGCCATCCCCATGCTTGTCAATGGACATTGGTTGAATGTCTACAAGAAACCCCTCTCTAAGCGAGAATTCCTTGAAGATTTGAATAAGACAATGATGGTAGTGGAGCATGTATTAGCCTCCACTTCACCCACTCACTGAAGAAAAAGAAAAAATAAAAAATGAGGACTCAAGTGAAAACCTCCATGAGGCGCTTGGGTCCCATCATTGGTTTGAAAATCTATTTTGAGGCAGTCCAGTGATGTCAAAATAAAAGAAGAGAGAAAAATAAGATCCCTAGGTGAAAACCTCCCTTGGAGGCACCTAGGGTAGGTAATTAGGGTGAAAACCTCCCTGAGGCGCCCTAGTTGTTTTCAAAAAAAAAAGAGAAAAAGAAAAATGGATTTCGAGTTGCATTGCAGGATTGTAGGAGGACTACAAGAAGCAGTAGAAGGTGCCAAGGGAGCCCTGAAACCAACACTAGCACCTATCCTACCTTCCCACACCTTTCTCCATCATTCTTAGCATTTGTTTCACCTCACTATGCTTATTTTTCAAAAACTGTGTTTTCTACAGTAGGCTCTATCTTTTCTACAGGAGGCTCCTGTAGGAATTACAGAGAGCCAGAAATGGATATAAAAGGTAGTTTGAGGGATAGGGAAGCTTCATAAAAAATCTATAAATCCTCCTCCAGTCTCAAAACCTCCTTGCCATCATGTCCAAGCCTGCATCACACCCCAAGCATCATTCTTTTTCCTGTCCAAGAAAAACACAGAAAAAACAGTTTTTTAGGAAAAGAAAAAATAAGAAAGGGAACATCACCCTCAACCTCACCTGAAGCCTACCTATTACCTCTCCATATCTATCTACATCTCTTGCATCATCCTCACAACTCCAAGCATAGAAAGAAGCTAAATTTTCAAGGGGAGAAGCAGCTACAAGAGCTGCTGTAGGAATTCCTATAGCAGCTGATCCCATTAAAATCCAGCATCAGCAGCAAGGGGGTACAAATATGAAGGTTGAATAAGACACCTGAAGTTCAGATCCAATGAGAGAAGAACCTGCACAAAGCACAACCACACATCAGCAAGAAGATAACCTGCATCAAAAGAAACAAGGGCATGCAACAGAGAGGAAGAACCACAACACCTCACAAGCAAATACATTCGGATCTCAGGTAAGTAACTAACCCGCTCCTCTGTTTGCATTTGTGTAATTAGAAGGCATGAAAAGGTAATGAGATGGCTGAGGTTGAATGAGGGAAAGGTGGCTAGTTAACTTGGCCACCTTCATCTAGTTGACTCCACTCATCCAAAGATGTCACCCACACATGCACATAGTCAACTCAAGAAAGATGTCAAGGAAAAGTAGTGGAGGAGTGTGAACTCCAATGCAATCATGAGGGATGATTATGAGGAAAGGGCCATGATGAAAAGGTAGGTGGGGACCAATGGTCTAAATATGGCCAACGTACACTTTGCCAACTCACCCTCCATCACCAAAAATATCCATAAAAATTAATAAGTACTCCCCGAGCACTCTCGCCACCTTTTCCTTCATTCTCTCCTCGAAACTCCACTCCTGCAATCTCCTCATGTCCCCACAGCCTCGTAACCATTGTTCTCCATTAATCTCTCCCATATTCCTACTCTCGGTGTTTTCTATAGGAGCACTTACAGGTTCTACAGGAGCACCTACAGGGATTTTACAGGAGGGACAATAGTCTTCTACAGGAGGGCCAGTGAGTTGTTTTGAAGGGAGAAAACATGGGTTTTAGCACGATTCTCAAGCTGAGGAGGTAGGTTCCATGCATACCCCCATTGAATATCAAAATATGAAAGCAGTGCTTTAAATTCGAGGGTGAAATCAAGCCTTTAGGTGGAGGAAATACATAAAAAAAATTCTGCTTATTTCTAAAAAAAAACACAGTCTCTCTGTTTCTCTGTTTTTCTTCAGAAATTGTTGTATCCTTCTCCACATTTGGTTTCCCAAAGAAGCATAAACAAAATGACAGGAGGTTTTATGAGGAAAGAACCCACCAACTCCTCCAGGCTCCATGCACATCCCGAAGTAGTGGACATATTCACAAGAGCAAATTAGATGAATTTTTTTGAGAAATTTTGAGGGTTTAATGAGGAAATTGCTCAAGAATTTTCCCACTCTTTGGTCCCTCACACTAGAACACATGCCATTGTCACCTTTAGAGGTCTTATCATGGATATAACCCCTTAATTTATCAATAGGGTCACTACCCTTCCTCACCAGGCTGCTAAGAAAAACTTCTTCCAAAACAATGAAACCCATGTAGAGAATAAAAATGGAATTAGAAGGGCTAGCATATCATATCCTTGGGATGAGGTTAGCTACCAAATAATCAAATATATTTCCTGTGAGGGGAGGTACAACATTGTCTATGGTTACCATTTTAGAATCATTCATGAATTAAGATATGGCATGGACACTCCAGCCCCTCAGAGGCTTAGCATCCCCTACTTCCTCTTGTAGTCTCTCATTGACTCTAGAGCTAAAGTTCAAGCATGGAATTCAGAGTAGCTCGCTCACCATGGATTAATCAAAATTTTAGTGGAATAAGCCCTCCATACATTTAGATTCCCTGTAGCATGGGAAATCTTCCAAAACATGATAGTAGAGGATGACATAAAAGCCCTAACCTATGATATCAGTCCTACTGGCAGTGAGGAGGAAGAGCAGCAAGGGGGAGAAGGTGAAGTAACTAGTGACTTAGCACAACAAGAAGGGAAGGAGGAAGAAACTAATATAGAGGAGGAGATATATGAAGAAATAGAGCAGGAAGAAACAGAGGAAACAAAGATAGAAAGAGAAACAAAATGAGGAGAAAAAGGGGCAAAAAAGATAGAACAAGGAGAAGTGTCCCCTAAGACTCTAGAAAGAGAGGCTACTGCTACTCTCACTACCCTCAGTACACCCATCAAACCAAAAAAAAAGAGGAAAAGGCAGGCCTCCATGTATTTCAGGGCGAGGAAAAGCACAAGAATTAGAATAGGAAAACCTCAGCCCTTTTCAAAAGTGCCAATTACAATTGAAGATTCACCCTCTACCCAAGGAAAGGAATCCCCTTCTAAGGCGCCTATCACATATGAAAGGGGGACTCCTAGATCTCCCACATGGAAAGAAAAGGTAGAACTACATGACACAAAAACACTCCTATAGGAGGCACAGATAGTTCTACAAGAGACACTGTCAAAACTACAGGAGGCCCAAAATCTTGAGAAAAGGATAGAAGGACAGCCAAAGGGAAAGGAGGAAGAAACAAAGCTACAAGACCCTGATCCCAAACCTAGTCTTGGCTCCCACTACATTCTTCTTGAGGGGGGAAGAATAATTCCACAATAACTTGCAATTCCTCTATTCTTTGAAATAGATAAAGAGAGAATAAGAACACATAGGTGAATGTAAATACCCAGATCTAAAGGATTTGAGGATATTGACCATATGGAAAACAAACTCAAAGAAATGGGCAGGAGTTGAGTGCTATCAGACATAGGGAAGCCATTACAAGAAGCTATCTTGAAACAAAAAATGAATTTCTAAGGAGGCAGCTGCAAGAGAAAGAGACCCAACTGGCATGCATGGCCAGCTGGTCCATGGAGGCATTTCAATGTATAACACTAGTGAAATCCTATGGCCTATATCTCAAGGACCAATGGTTGCAATTTCAGATAAAGATTTTGGCACAAAGAGGCACAATGCCTTTCCAAGATTACAGGCAGTTTATGGGCCTGTGTGACCAAAGAACATAAGAGGATAAGGCAAACATGGCAGAATTTTACTTACATAACATGGCCCTCATAGACATGAATGTGTGGGACCCCAATGCTAGGCTAGGGGACCTGCAACTAATGGCCATAGCCTCATGGATGAGCCATGAATAGTTAAGGGTAGTAGAAATAAAAAGGTTGATGATAAAGGAGCAGAATGAGCCATTAATGATCAGAGCTGAGCCATTAGACCCCATGGCACTCATGAGCACACATAACCTGCTTGCTAATAATCCTCAAATTGCCCCTAGATATATAAGTGATCAAGCACAAGCCATTGCACACTTTGAGGGTATGGAAAGGCTACTTGGGGATGCTTGTGTGCATGCATGTATAAGGATATGGAACACCTTACCACACAATCTACAGATGAGGGAATATTATTCCCCAATGAGGATGAAGGAGGCATTAAGGAGAGTGAAAATGTACAAGCAGTCCATGCAGAGGCTGAAGGTCAATTGGATTGGCCTCAAATTGAGTCCCCCACTGCTGCCAGGCATGCTAGAAGGTAGAAGAGAAGAAGAAGAGCAGGAACAGTGGGAAGAGATAGACAAGAAGGCATGATTCTATGACAAGGAAGAGGAGACCACATCAGAAGCATGGGATGCTAGGGAGGCCACCAAGGCCATAAAAGATGAGGAGATGGATTACGTTGCTCAGAGGATGAGAAACACTTTCAGTAGGGGGTGACGATGAGCCTCATAAATGGGTAATTATATGGGCTCATTTTACCTCCTAACCTAGTCAAATCAACCATTCTCTTAGCTTATTGTATTATTTTCTGATTATATTTATGCTTATAGAGTGAGTTGAGTTAGTTATGATGCCATGTGGTCTAACATGTGTTTAATGCAGATTATTGACGATTTTTGAGGTCAAAGTCAAGGATCCAGTGGACAAATGGAAGAAATAACTCAAAGTGGACAAAGGAGAGGACTTATAGAATGGAATCCCCCTCATTTATTACTCCTCACTTTGAATTCACCTTCATTCAAATCAGAGTACAAGCAGCCAAGTCATGCACTAGAAGGCAACCGAGCAAGTGGAGGATGACTGATGATTATCTCGACTTTTGGGAACCAAGACTCCTTGATTTTAAGGAAGTTGTTTGTAGCTTCATTAGTATAAGTAGAGAGGCCTAAGGTCTCACTAGGGTTGGATTTTTTTTTGGATTTTTGTTGTACTTTTGCTTATGTAAACTCTACTCAACTTCGAGCTTAATTTTATGACAGTTTCATGTAATCTTGTTATTGTTTTGAAATAAAGATGGAATTCTTTTTGAGTTAGCACTAAGTTACCTTAGAGGGCTAAAGATCTTGGGTTAGGGCCCAATCCAATTAGCCAAGCTCCTCTTTACTTGTATTTTTATGTTTTATTTCAGTTTTTAGATTAGGTTGTTTTTAGATGTATTTCTTTTCTGGTTAAGAATAGGTTTCTTTTGATGATTCAATAGTTTGCTTCCATTTGTGATTTCTATAGAAAGTTAAGCAGTGATAAAGAAAAGATCCAAAAGGCTAGCAACAATTTCTTAGCCTCTCTTCCTCCCTCTGGAACCATGATTTGAGCCAAAGACCCTCTTGCTGCCCCAAAAACACAGATTTTCCTCATTCATAGGTCTTTTAGTGTTTACAGCTTTTTAGCTGGTTAATAGTCTAGTTTTATTTTCTTCAAAAATTATTCATCATGCTAACTTCTTTATTTACCATAGTATTTTTCCATTCTTTCCTTTCTTTCAGTAGTTATCATCATTTCCTTGCATAGATCACAGGTTAGATTAGTTTGATGAAGAACCCTGTTTTTCTAGATGCACTTATTTCATTGCTTGCTTAATCTCATTGGTTGGCTATCAATTTTTTATGCAGTAGATATCTTCTAGCAGTAGGCTAGCCTATCAACGATCCCATCCTCCATCTGATCCATGCCCTACAGGTTTCCCAAGTCTCCCCTCAATTCTGCCTTAGTTTCCTGCATTTTCCATAGAATTTCTTCCTCTCTCCTTGAGAAAATCTAGTCATCTTTCTCTCTCCTATTGATTCTTGGTAGACCATAGGTTCCCTAACACTTCATTCTAGCCTTCATACACCTTTTCCAACCACTCTCACACCATCAAAATAGCCAAAATTTCTCTCGGCCTCCCCCTGTAGGCTTCCTGTAGAACGTTGTTTTTCCTCTTGTAGATTTCCTGTATCCTCCTGTAGATTTTCCTATATGCTTTCTTTTGAAGGCCGAGTGTGGGAAAAGCCTCCAGAAGGCCACCTGAGACCTTTTAGGACCCAATCACACCATTCTACATCCTCACAAGTCCCAAAACCACCCTTCAACACCACCTATTCGCTGCCACATTCACAAACAGTAAATCACATGCATGTCAAATTCACATAAAAATCCAAAAAGATGTTTTCTGCTCATTTACTTCCAGAAATAGCTTATTTAGATGTTGTTTACTTCCTTGAGTAGGTAATGTCATTCTTTTCATGGTTTTAATAGTGCTTTCTGCAAAAGTAGGATTAGTTGGTTAAATAGGATTTACTTGGCCTGCTTTACATTTCAGTCTTTCTCCTTTATGTAGTTAGAGTAGTATCTGTAGAATAGTTTTTCCCTCCTTTCATCACATATAGAGCTTCTTCCAGAATCCATAAAAGTTGGCTTGAGCTCCTAGTGATCTTGCACCGGCTGACCAAGTGACAACCTACAGTAAGAACTAGTAGTTGTGCATACAACACCATCACTTCCAAGTTTGTTACGAACCACCGGTTTGATAAAAGTAAAGTAGGTAGCCCAGGAGTTGCAGCATTACTGCTGCAATACTAGTGCTCACCAATTGTATAGGAAGTAGTACATTCCAACATGCAAAGAAAAGAAAAAGGAATCATTATCAAACTGGTTATGGCAAACGCTTTTGACAGGGTTAGCCTCCCATATCTATTGGTAGTTCTCAAAAAACTTGGATTCTCTAAAGAAATAGTAGAGGTCATTCAAACATGAATCACAACTCCATGGATAACTCCTCTAATAAATTGAAGGCCCAATGAATTCTTTCAAAGCACAAGAGACCTCATGAAAGGATGTCCACTCTCCCCCTTCCTATATATAATAATGGAAGAAACTTTAAGTAGAACATTGGAAAAACAAAGAAAAGAAAGAAATATTACTGAGCTACGAATAGCAAGAGGAGTGAAGACCATAAATCACTCCTTATTTGCAGATGAAACTCTATTATTTGGAGGGGCCTCTAAAATAATTACAAGAATATTTAAAATAATTCTGGACGAATTCCTGCAGGTTTCAGGTGGGCTCCTAAACAACACAAAATGCAGAATATATGGTTGGAACACCATTCCCAAAACCATGAAAATGATCTCACAAATCCTAGACATACCCATACTGAAAAAATCGAACTCATTTCTTTTATTTGGGACTTCCCATCTCCAAATAAAATTTAAAGGCATAACTATGGACCAAACAGATAGAAAAAATGAAAAACAAAATCTAGAGTTGGGGAATGATGTGGCTAAATATGGCAAGGAAGGTGATATTAATAAAAAAACTTCTAGCAGAACTTCCAATCTACTAATATGCAATAATATTGGCACCAGCAAGTGCCCATAAACAAATGGAGTTAATCCTAAGAGGCTTTTTATGGCAGGTAGGGAAGCAAGAAAACAAAAAATTCAGTCTGGTCAGGTGGGAACAAGTAGTACTACCTTATGAACAAGGAGGCGTATCAATTCAGCTACCTGGTCTCATGAATGCTGCCTTGGGAATGGAAATAATATGAAGATTGATCATAGGAAAAGAGAGCTGGTGGAAAAAAACACTTGCCTCAAAAACATGGACAATAATAGGAGAAATATGTTGAATGTAAACATCCCATCAAGATAGTGTACTCAAGTTTGGAAGCTCATAAAAAATACTATCCCTCCAATGAACAATAATATTTCCAAAATTGTGGGTAACGGAAAAATAATATCAATTTGGGATGATAGAATTATTGGGGAAGAACCTTTAAAAACTCACTGAGAACTTGAGGGCATTCAAAAATGGATGAGATGAAAAGGCCTTAATACACTCCACTCAGTTTCTCAATGGAATCAAAGAGAATGGAAAAAATGGAAAAACTTAACATTCCTAGAAAATATAAAAATGAAATGGGTCAAATTAAGACAACGTTTTAAAGGTGCAGCACCAATAAGATATGATGAAGTAGATAACTTCTTTGGGACCCAAGTAGTGGGAAATACAAAGTCAAGACTGGGTACAAATTTTTACAAGATCAACCAAACCAACAAGACTGGGGTCTCTAGAAGATAGTTTGGAAATCTGAAAGTTTACCAAACATCAAAATCTTCATCTAGACACTCTTAAAAGGAAAGATATTAACAAGTGAAAACTTAAAAAAAAGGGTTTCCAAGGTCCTTCAAGATGTCCAATGTGCTTGCAAGTAGAAGAAACCATTCAACATTTATTTGAGGATTGCAATTTAGCCAAAGAGTGTTGGCAATAGCTAATAAGCCCTCTTGAAACCAATCTAAATTTTACAAAACCTTTGCCAGAATTTCTCCAAGAATGGGAGAAGTCCTATCCGTACATAACAAAGAAAAAACCTCCTGAGCATATCTCGAAAATGAGATTGGATGAAGAAGAACTCACAACATGGAAAAAAAATAAAGAAAGACATTGTCTTTACTTTGATGTGGATTCAAAACATAACCCCAGGAAAGCAGGAGAAGGTGGAATCATCCTCGATTTGGATAGGAAAGAAAGTGTAACTTATGAATGGGGACTAGGAGAAGTTTCAAACAATAAGGCAAAAGCCTATAGCCTGTTAATGGGAACAATAATAATAAAAAAAGAAATGATACAAGACCCCATTATAATAGGAGACTCAGCCATAATAATAGAAGCAATGGCTCAAGACAAAAATACCAACAACGAATTCATGAACATAATATAAAGGAGAATCAGGAAGAATTTAGAAGGCTCAGGAGATGTGATGTTCAGACATATACTAAGAATTCACAATCAACAGGCAGACCACTACGCTAATCAAGCAGTAAAAATATCAACAGGCAGTACTCGAGAAAACAAAGAGGAATCTTACACCTTGGACCATAATTCCACTCAAAGGATAAGAAGCATGATTCTTTCCAAAAAGAAGAAACAGCTGGCACTCCCAAAAGAGATTATAAAAAAGGTAGCAAGATTGCAACAAAAATAAATATCTCTGCAAAAAAATCAGATGGTCACGAGAATTCAGAGAAAAAAATGAAAGGAAATAAAAAATCATCAAGTGTCCTAGCAGCATGGACGAATGTGATCAAGCACACTGAAAATGCGCAGCAATCTATCTCATCAGTGACAGGTTTTGGACAACTCTTAGCCTTCTAAATACATGCAGAAATGCATTAACCATTGCAGCTCCAATCTAAAGCATACTTGTATGCTTCAATCGCCTCTCCCCATCTCTGTCATACACGAACTGTTTTCTCCCTCTCCGAGTTCCCTCATGACTCCTCCTCAATGCATAGGTAACTACTATCAAAGCACAACCCTCTTGCATCACTCTCACCCTTTGCTTCTCCAAAATTCCCTCTCCTCAATTAAGCTCTCAGCCAACTCTAGATCAGTCGCAATACAAAACTACAGTCGCCCCTCTCAATCCATCCACTCTTCCATTAGAAAATTCCATCACCCTCTATTAATTATCATCATCTCAGCGCTACCCCTCTCTGTTCATAATCTATCTCCCCAGGACTGCCATCATATACTCTCTCTAGCAAGAGGAAAAGATCTTCATTGCAAAAGACTAGAAGGTAGCCATAGTAAAAGAAGGATCAACTCAGGCAACGTAAGGCATAGGAAGCACAACAACATAAGGAACAACAAGTAACTCAAGAGGAAAAAGAAGGAAGCAAACCAAATGGAATTCAACCCCATAGAAAAGGTAGCAAGGAATGATGCATGCCCAGCATGCAAAGCGAACAAATTTATGATTAGTAAAATCCAAGAAATGTTGAAAGACATTAGGTTTGAAATGAGAATGGAGTATAGATACTAGAAGAGGAACATGGAAATTCAAAAAGAAGAGATCATGGCTCTTAAAAACAAATGTAAACATTTAGAGGAGGTAGTGACATACTTTAAAACCAACACCATGAGCCAAGAAGGAGAGAACTCTATTTACTATGATAAGAAGAAACAACCCTCTCAAGAGAATTCAGTCTACAAACCATGAAAAATTATTAGAGAATCAATGTTATGTAAATTTTATTTACTAGTAGGTCAATATGTTAGGTAGTATTCTAGAATAGCTACAAAAAATCTATGAATTTTTTAATATAAGCATAGGAGAAGGGACTACATTCCCAACACATTCTCTTTTCTTAGTTTCCACTTATGCTATAGTCGATTGTGATAAGAGCTTGCTCCATCTCAACGTTTGGTAATATATCCACTATCCGATCTTGTTAAAAAAAAAATTAAGACAAGCCGATTTGAGATTCTACATGTATAATTATAATAGGAAATGCTCATACCAGACAAACTTTTACAACATTCTAGGTTTTCCTTCAAATCCACAAGTCGATGTTGTAGTGTACTTATTAGCATATGAAAAAGCACATTTTCCCTTGAAAAAACTTCTATCTTCCAAATAAATCCAATCTAGTCATGACTAAAGAGCATTGTACTCATTCCTCATACAAAAGAAACTTGAATTCTATTAGATGGTAAAAGGAATTGTGGCTCTGCAAAATTGGGTACTGGAGTTGAATTAAATCAACATTTAGGTATATGTTTTCTTTTAAAAGGGACCCTAGAAATTAGTTACTAAAATCAAATTATATTATTAAATATGAATACATATAAAATTTCCTAGTTTTGGGTAATTTTATGAGTTGGTTGGATATCTCATTCAATTTTTCCCAAGTAAATTTACATATTTTCCAATATTAAGTATACAATCAACAACATAAGTCACATGTCTTTCAAACTTCATTGTGGATAATTTACATGCTACCCCAAATATTATCTAGATTATTTCCTAGTAAGGGTTTTCCATCTAAGAAAGCTCCTGTATTTGTCTTTTCTAATAATCTTTCATGGTTGAATGCTCCAATAATTCACTAATGCAAATTTACCAACATGAGAATGAATAAATTAAATCCACAATAGTTAGCTTAAATTATCACTTTGATTTTGGTAATTGCAATAGTCTTTTGAAATTATCAAGTTTGAGAAAGATGAGAAACTTCGCTTCTTCTTGAATTTAAATAATCGTGTTTGTGGCACCAAAATGACTCATACACCAAGGTATAGTTGCTCTGTAATTGAGTACCTCTACAATATAATCCATAGATACTAGACCAAGAGTCCAAATCTTTTTCTCACTTCTCTTCCCATTAGAAATTTCTACAAAATGTTCATACACTATGGACTAATGAAAGTGTTGGTTTTCTAAATCAAGGGAATTGATAGTGTGTTCCACTGAAAGCCCACATGTTTCATCTAGGGACCATACTAAGAACAACAACATGCCATGCTAAGTGGGAAAGTATATTTAAGTATTGATCTATATTTCAAACAATAAATGTTATATCCTCGAATAAAATTCATTTAAAAATATACCATGTTTTTGTGAGAGCCAATATATGTATTCATCCCTATATATTTAATAACACTACAATTACAACCACATGTTTTTCTATGAATTGAATTTTTATAAGGATGGATAACTTAATTGTGATATTTATGTATCAAGGTATGGTGCATTTATTGGATTGTCTTGGTATTATATGCATCTTTGGTATTTTCACATATACATCCAGTAATGCATATATTGTTGCATTGTATTCAATTACAATCATTGGATTTGGTGCATAAAATGAAATACCACATTCACGGTGTAAGAGAAGTCTTCACACTTTAAACATGTGAACACATTCACAGCGTAAGAGAAGTCTTTCACACTTTATACATGTGAACACATTCATGATGTAAGAGAAGTCTTCACACTTTATACATGTGAACACATTCACCTTTTATTTTGGGTGAACATGATTATTCATGACTCTCATTCCTCGTACATCTCTCATGTATATTTTACATGCACACAACCACTACCCCCTTCAGCATATTTGTCTCATGCAAACATGAAAACCATATTTATCTCATGTGAACATGAAAAGTAGGGGAGCCATAGTAAGGGCTTGAGATGGAAAGAGAACAGTAGGATGCAAAGAGGGAAGGTGAAGGGAAAAGGTAGATGTCCTAGGAGTAAGAGAAGGGATCAATAATTTCTCCTTCTAGCCTAGGTGCTGGAAAATTTAAGGGTGGGGTAAGTTATGATGGTAGTAGACATACAAAGTGGAGGAAAATGTATGATGGAAAGGGTTATACATTTTTTTGGAGATTTAACAAATTATAACATGAGGAACAATGAATTCAGGAAAAAGTGTCATCTAGATACATTAGTATAATACTGGAACACAATTGAGCATAGCTCAACATAAAATGGATAGCACACAGACACCAAAAAATTTCCATGTATCACCTCCTGTTGGGTTGTGTTATATTCTTTCCACAACTAGCCTATGTAGTTAATTGGGGGGTTAAAGGGGGGTCGGAGCCCCCCCTTCGTTGTGTCGATTGCATAGCAGGGGGGTCACAAGGAGTTTGAGGGGGGCAGGTAGCCCCCCTCTATAGGGTCCAGGGTAGTGCCCTAGGAAAAACAAATTGGACCCTATATTAGGTTTGGCGAACCTACCTATGGTTTTGTGCATGGTTTTCGCACATGGTTTTGGATGCAATGGTTTTCAGTCCATGGTTTTGGAAGCGATGGTTTTCGGTCCATGGTATTGGATGCTTAGCATGTATAAATATGTATTGTAACATTGAAAGGACCATAATGAAAAATCAAGATGGTAGTCTTGGTTTTGGGATCTAGGAGAAAATCTCTATGTATATGTGTTTTATGTGTTATGCTCTCACATTGTTTATTTTTTTTCCTTAGAATTCATATGCGGGTCATTTTTGTATAGGGTTAAAACCTACATTTTGCTTCAGAGTTGTTTTTTCTTCAAGGGGATGCCTTTGTTGAAGAGGGGTTTCGCTCGGGCCTGTGGTAGACCCTGTTTGGTGGGAGATCTACGAGTTCGATTGTGGTAGTGAAAGAAGATGGCAAGCAGTGGAAAGAAAGAGATTGAGAAATTTAATGGTCATAGTTTTGAGTTGTGGAAACTCAAGATGGAGGATCTATTGGTGGATAAAGATCAATGGATTGTGGTAGATCTGGGTACTAAACCAATAGGAGTGTCCGATGAAGAATGGAAGAAGTTGGATTGGAAGGCAAAGAGCACAATATGATTGTGTGTCTCAGATTCAGTATTGCTGAATGTATCGGGGGAAGCTACAACTAAGGCTTTGTGGGACAAGTTATGGACTTTGTACCAATCTAAGTCTTTGGTGAATAAACTATTCCTACGGAAAAAGCTGTATAACCTGAGGATGAAAAATGGAGACTCGGTGAAAGAGCATCTGAATGCATTTAATATTATGGTAAATGAGTTATTATCTGTTGATATTAAAATTTCAGATGAAGATAAGTGCATCAGTTTGTTGTGTTCACTATCATATTCGTTGGATAGTCTGGTTATTGCAATAGGTACCAATGCAACTGCTTTGCAGTTTGATGAAATGGTCTCATCCTTGTTGACAGAGGAGATCAAATGGAAAAATATGGAGAGACAGACAGTCCCAGAACAAAAACAAAAATAAGTCATCAAGTGGGAGATCTAAATCTAGAGGGAGATCTAAATGTCCAGGAAAACCTGTAAAGGTAGTTTGCTGGAAATGCGAAAAGGAAGGGCATTACGAAAGGGACTGTAAATCTAAAGCTCCTGAAAAAGGAAAGGGATCTGATGATGCTCCTTCTATAGAGGTGAAAACCACCTCAGATGAAGGTGGGGATGTGTACTTGGCTTCTTCAAGTACAAATGTAGATCATGACGCATGGTTGATTGACTCAGGTGCATCCTTCCACTTTACTCCCCATAGAGAGTGGTTTTGCGAGTATGAGGAATATGATGGTGGTGATGTCTTCTTAGGGGATCATAGGAAAGATAGAATCATTGGTTGCAGAAAGGTAAGGTTGAATTCACAAGGTGGAAGGGTTAGAACATTTCTGGATGTTCTGCATATTCCTGCATTGGCAAGAAATCTGATTTCTGTAAGAAAATTGGATTATACAGGTGTAAAAACAGTGTTTGAGAAGGATACCTGTAAGAAGGTTTGGGGAGCACTGGTATTGATGCAGGGAGTTTGGATTAGAACTCTGCACAAGCTGCAAGGTAGCACTATTGTTGATGGGTGTAATAGTTTTGTGGTTCTTGAAAGTGGAGCAGAAAATATAGTGGTTTCTGGAGAGAATACTATGTTGTGGCATCAAAGGCTTGGACATATTAGAGATAAGGACCTTTGAATACCTTATGGTAAAGGTATGGTAGAAGGTATGAGTAATAGCTCTCTCGATTTTGATTTCTATGAAAATTGTGTATATGGGAAGCAAAATCGGGTGAGTTTCCCCTCTAACGGTAAGAGGGTGAAATAGATATTAGAGATTGTGCATAGTGATGTGCTTGGACCTGTGAAGGTTCCATCATTGGGTAAGTCTGTGTACTATGTATCATTTATAGATGACTTCTCAATGAATACATGGATATATTTCCTTAAGAAGAAATCTGAAGTCTTTGACAGGTTTAAATAATTTAAGGTTCTGGTGGAAAACCAGACAGAGAAGAAGATAAAGGTGTTGAGGTCAGATAACGGTGGAGAGGTTTGCAGCAAAGAATTTGAAGAATTCTGTAAGAAGTGTGGTATAGCACGGCAGAAGACTACTCCATACACACCTGAGAAAAATGGAGTTGCAGAAAGAAAGAACAAGACGTTGATGGAAAGGGAAATAAGCATGTTCACTGGTGTCGGGTTAGGACAGGAATTCTAGGCAGAGGCGGTGGAGACAACATGTTACTTGGTCAACAGATCACCTTCATCAGCATTGGAGGATAAAAATCCACAAGTGGTATGGACTGATAAGAAACCCTCTCTTTCACATCTGAGGGTATTTGGATGTGATGCATATGTACATGTTCTCAAGGAGAAAATAACCAAGTTAGATAGTAAATCTGAAAAATGCATCTTTATTGGGTATAAGGATGGTTTAAAGGGTTATAAGCTTTGGAACCCAATAACAAGGAAGGTAGTGTACAGCTGAGATGTGGTGTTCAGAGAGGTGAAAGATATTATTAAGCATGAAGTACAACCAAAGGAACCTGAGAAGATAGAGTTTGAGCTTAAGGATGAAGAATTAGACTCTACAGTAGAGGAGGAATCAGAAGATGACAAGCCACAAACTTCGGGTTTGAGAAGATCAGTTCAAGAAAGAAGGAAGCCAAAAAGGTATAGTCCATCTACTTTCTGTTCAAATTTTGCTTTATTTGTTGCTGATTATGACCCTAGAACTATGAAGGAAGTAGTAGATTTAGTGGAAGGAAAATGCTGGAAAGAGGCCATGGTTGATGAAATGGCATCTTTGCACAAAAATGAGGCTTGGGAAAGGTGGAGTTGTGGGCTAGAAAGAAACCCATTGGCAGCAAATGAGTGTTCAAGAAGAAGACAAATGCAGAAGGAAAGGTGGAGAAATAAAAAGCTCGATGGGTAGCAAAAGGTTATTCCCAGGTGCTGAGAATTGATTTTGGTGATATTTTTCTCCTGTTCCAAGGTAGCTTTTATTAGATTACTTTTATTTGTTGTTGTTGCTTTTGATTTTGAGGTATAGCAGATGGATGTGAAGACAACATTTCTTCATGGGGATCTAGAAGAGGAGATCTACATGAAGCAACCTGAAGGCTTTGCGGTGAAGGGTAAGAAAGAACTAGTATGCAAGTTAAAGAAGTCTTTGTATGGGTTAAAACAGTCACCAAGGATGTGGTATCAGAAATTTGATACATTTATACAGGGACTTGGCTTCACCAGAAGAAAATAATATCACTGTGTGTATTTTAAATTAATTGGTGACCGTGTTATTTATCTGGTCTTGTATGTGGATGATATGTTGCTGGTTGGAAATGACAAAGAAATTATCCAGGATTTGAAGACCCAACTGTCCTCCAAATTTGACATGAAAGATCTTGGTGATGCAAACTATATTTTGGGCATGGAAATTAAAAGAGATGAGGAAAAGAGGAAGCTCTAGTTAAACCAAAGGAAGTATGTCGAGACAATGTTGTAGAGGTTTAATATGCAGGATAGTAAACCAGTGAAGGTTCCTATTCCTATAGGTGTAAAGTTATCTATTGAATAGTGTCTCAAGACATAAGAAGAGGGAGAAGAAATGTCCCGTGTTCCATATGCAAGTGCAGTTAGGAGCCTAATGTATGCAATGGTCTGTACTAGACCAGACATTGCACGTGCAGTGGGATTATTGAGCAAGTTTATGTCAAAACAAGTGAAGGAGCATTGGACAATAGTGAAGCGGGTTTTCAGTTATTTGCATGGCACTAGTGATTATAGCTTATGCTACCAAGGAATACCAGGATTAGACAGAATGTTGGATATTCATGGCTTTGTTGATGCAGACTGGGCTAGAGATCTGGATCAGAGAAGATCTACAAGTGGGTATTTTTTTAACCTATTTGGAGGTGTAGTTAGTTACATGAGTAAGAAACAATCTGTAGTGGCACTATCAACTATAGAGGTAGAATACATGGCAGCCACTCATGCAAGCAAGGAAGTAGTTTGGTTACAGAGATTGTGTTCAGGTATGGGGTTAGTACAGGGAGCTATAAGGATAGACTGTGACAACCAAAGTGCAATTTTCTTGGCAAAGAACCCTGCTTATCATTCAAAGACAAAGCACATTGATTTTCAGTGTCACCTTGTGAGGGATATGATAGAAGACAAAAAGGTGCTACTAGTAAAGGTGCACACTTTGAAGAATATTGTAGATGCATTGACAAAATCTGTGAGCTTTGAGAAGTTCTATTTATGTAGAGAAACAATGGGAATTGTAGGGTTGGATAAACGACTAAACTCTCCTATGGCCTCCTGTGGAAAGAAAACAACAAGTGGTAGAATGTTGGGTTGTGTTGTATTCTTTCCATGACTAGTCTTCGTAGTTAACCGGGGGGTTAGAAGGGTGCCAGAGCCCCCCTTCGTTGCATCGATTGTGCAGTAGGGGGGTCATAGGGAGTTTGAGGGGGGCTGTTACCGAGAATAGTGTCCACTCAAAGCTGTTATTCCCACTAAGACTAGTAGCTATCTTAGAAATAAAAAAGTTAAAACTACTTTCGCTTTCCTTTATGAAAAGTAGATAAGAGTGGAACAAAGGACACCAACCTTAGTCTTGCACTTAGTTCCTTGCTTGGTTCCTCTCCTTCTTGATAGATCTTTGCCACTTCTTCTTCATCTGCCCAGCTTCAAAGAGCACCTGTGGAATCAAAGCGGCATAATACTATCGAAGAACATAGATCTATAGTCATAAATAACACAGGACCAGATATGTATTGACCACACAAATGCATATACAATCAAACATACAAGAATGTGGAGGAAAACTTGAATAGCTTTATTAATATCAAGAATAGAAAGAGGATTATAACCAATTGTTCTGACCCAGCATCATCCTCCAACAAGAAAGCCCTTCTTCACCTCAAGTAAAGCTTAGATCACCCAACACTATGAAGTTTCACCAAAAAACCAACAACACTTCTCTACAAGATACAAGATTCCAGCCTCTGGATCTCTGTGATGAGGGATCCATATATAGATGATTGTAGGGAGGTGAGTTAGCTTCTGGGATTTTGATTAGTGTCCTTTCTCTGATAGTTCTTGATTCCACTTGGAGATTGATGATGTCTTACTCATCCTTGGGCGAAATAAAAGAGGCAAGTGTCAGAGGGGAAGTTTTTGGAAGATTCTATGATCCTCCACCTTGCAAACTGTCTCTGCCATTTGTCCATTCTCACCCATCGCACCCTACAGAGGGGCCATCCAGTATGCATCACACCCTTTACACTAGGAAGGTGATATGCATCACACCCTCTACACTAGGCATTCTATATGGTCTCGTTTTGACTAGTTCTGAGCAGTTGTTTGTGGAGAACTTTTGGGAGATGATGTAATCATCTAACCTTGTTCCTTTAGGTAATGAAGCAACACTTTTAGGGACTTAGGAGCCCTCAGTTTGTGGACATTTATGATTGGGGTTGCAATGCCCAAAAATTTCTATAACAATTGCCCCCTAAAGCATGAGGTCATTAATCTTTTGATGTCGGGTGTAATGCTTTATCAAGAGGATCTAAAGTTTTTTCGAGCTGGAAGGTGACCTGTAAAAAGATACAAGACAATACATTATCTTCATAATACTTTTCATGATATAGCTGAAGTGGGCATCCCCATGCTCAGCTTTATAAATTCATTTTCATGTACATAGGATAGACAACCGTCTATGTAGTAGACTAATGATTCAGATGGAGTCATCATCCTTTGATTTGGATGATCATCTATTTGGCAATGATGTACATTTGATGTCTTTATATTCCTGAACATATCACAGCCCAGATGGATGAAACTAGATCTGGGGTCTTCAAAACTCATTCAATCTTCACTCGGAGTACAATTCGATCCATGTGAAAAAATGTTCTATAGACTAACATGGAAAGACAACACCTAATTACCAGCCAATGATGTAAGTTGTTAACAGGCGCGAGGAATCAAGAATAATGAAAATGACCCTCAAGGTACTATAGTAAAATCACACGCTGTGAAAAAGGGATTTGGCGTCGAACACTACGCAAAATCTTTGGTTGAAATCCATTGATGTAAACCTGTCGATGAAAGTGAGAAACTTGCCATTGAGGCACGCAAGCTTCAAAGTATTGAAAGGGGTTGTTCCTAGGTCGACTTCTTGGATAACTAGCTGATGTTGACAAGAAGCGACCCGTTGTAGGAGGGCCTTAATGAATCCCACATCTACGACATGGAACAGAGCAAATGATTTTGGAGGTGAAAAAGATCTGATGATACAAGGTTCAGGGTGGCGATCATGAAAGAATGGAGCATGAATGTATTGCAGCAGATGAGACACAGGCGAATTCTCTGAGTGACTTCTCTTGAACATACCAGTGACACTGACAATGGATTGGTAGCGATAACCTCAAAGATGGATGGTGTGACGGAACAATGATAATATGACCAGTGAACGGAAATAACCCAAACCGACTCGGATGGAGTGAAAGTGTCATGTTCAAGAGCGACTTGCTACCAATAAAGTTTCTTAAAGTTTTCTTCCCAATTTTCCCCAGTCATTGCTGACCAGTACCTCTTTATTTTTGTCAAGCTTTAGGAGGATAACATATTCCTGTTCTATAATTCGCCCTTCAGGCGAACCTGTCGCTATGTTTTAACGAGCCTAGCGACAGTGAAACTCGTTCTTGTCCATTTGGACAAGTTTGTCTCTATTGGTTTTAATGAGTTTAATGACAATGATAACTCGGTCCATTTTCATTTTTAGAGAGTCTAAAAAAGGATGGAAAGGAAACTCCAATGATTCTTTTTCATCATATAATCCCTTAAGTCTGAAAAAGCGTAAAATAATACGAAAGGGATGAATTTTCAATAGTTTTAACGAGCCGAACAAGACAAGCACTCGATCTTTTTGTGTAATAATCCGTCAGGTCCAAAAAGATTAAAATCTAGAGGAGGGATAGCACTTCCGATGACTTTAATGAGCCAGAGAGGCCAATCGCTCGACAATCTTTTCATATTTTACGAGTCAGGTGAAAAGAGCTTAAAGGAGATTTTTTTTTTAGGAACGAATGATGATTTTAGGTAGCAGCTGATTCCAGGTAAGGTTTGGAATTTTCCAATCACAGTAGTGTCACAAGGATGGCTAACAGAATCACTCTTTGCAGATGTTCCTCAAAAGGGTAAACAATCAAATGGAGGCGTATGATCAGCTAAAAAGGTGGAGGTGATGATGAGAACACAAAAAAGTCTTGAAAGCTGATGATAATGCATTCACAATGGTTATTTGCTGGAGATTGGTTATTTTGTTAATGAGCTTAAACTCTAGGGGAAACATTTGCTCATTTCTTATGTTTAATTTTTAACGAGCTTGAACTCCAAAAAAACTTCTCATGCTAGTAATATAATAAGGATATCTCATCTCAGATGCCATTTTTTATGGAGCTTGCACCTTTTAAAGCTTTACCCTGGATCCTTTCTTTATGCAAGTTAGGAAACGACCAATCCTACGAGTTTAAAGGGTTAGAGGATCTACAAATTTAAAAAATAAATGGCTGATGTTCATTTGCATGCAAAAAGGTTTGCATGCCCCTAGGTATAATGAAATTTTTCTAGGTTACCATATAGAAGTTCCTGCTTTTGCAAGATAGTTTCCATCCACACCGTCGATAGAAACACTTCCTGGCTTAGTCCAACTGGACTAGGGTGGTTCTAAATCCAAACCTCCTAACCTTGATGAGGGAATCTTATTCTGGTCTAACTCCCTTTTCCTATAAGGATGGGTGTCAGACCAGTCATTTTCCTCTACGGAAACCTACTTTATACCTAGATTTTCCCTGTCGAAGCAGGCCAGGGTGCATGCCCCCTGGGATTCAGTCATATCCTCCCAAATCACTTGCACTCATCAGGTGGACGGACTGGAGATTGATGAGACATTCCTTGCATGAAAAGACCATTTAGGGATGGTATTTGACTATTTTCTATGTGTGAGCCAGGGAATGACAGCTGGTCTACGAGCTTGACCACTCTGCCTTCATGCGAAAAACACATTACTCTAAAGAGTGAGGAGACAATGGTCCCCATGCAATAAATATAGTCACGCCCAAGGAGTAGATTATAATCTAGGGGTCCTTGGACTACCAACACATTCATGTGAATGATTTTCCTTCTCAAAGTAATGGGCACATTGGGAAGGATCCTTCCTTTGTCAAAGCCTGTCAGATTTATCATTTTAGGCAGAAGCAATGGTGAACCAAGTGCTTTCCAAGCAGTTGAGGAAATGATACTCATAGAAGCCCCTTCATCTATGATGGTACCATCCATGACCATTCTGTAATCTTGTACAATGATTTGGAATGGTACACTAGCTGGTAAACAGGGTCTGCCTAGTAGATTCCAATCGAAAGAAACAGCTAGGTTTCTTGGAGGTGGGACCGAATAAACGGACGGATACGACTCTGACGAACTTCCTTCCTACGGTAAAGGAACAGGTAGATTGCCCCCAAGTTCATCGCAGTCTGTGTTTACGAAAAGAATTTGAACGGTGTCGTTCTCTTTCTCTTCAGTGACTATATCATCTGAAGATAGACATTCTGAAGGCAAGACCGGGTCAACTGCCGCCTCGACCTTTTGACTTTCATCTAGTATGGATTCAGAGAGTTTATCTTCACGATAGATGCTTTGACCAACCACAATGGCATGTCATTCAGATTTTCAACTAGTGATGGACTCGGCAAGAGTTTCTTATATCCAGGAGGGAGCTGTAGCAGTGAAGCAGGATGGTCATCCTAAACTCTTTTAGCTTCGTCTAGCAAGGGACAATGGTGGACAGTGTGATCACCTTCACATAGTTTAGAAGGAAATTTTCGATTCCTTTTCGATCCAAATACTTCACTTTCACTAGTTGACGGTGTACTCCCAACATGATCATTAGAGGTTGACGACACCAGATTGTGCAAACGGGGAGACCAGTCCCTTAAGATCCAAGGGATGCAAGGAAAATCTCGGTGATAGTGGTCTCCTTTGCAAATGACACATGGAGATTTAGGTTTGGATGGTGCAGTGTGAGGATTTTCACTAGATGACGCATGGTTGCCCCCTTTCGCTTTTGGCTCTTTCTTCTTCTTTTCCTTTTTCTCTTTCTGCTTCTTCTTCTCAGTTACTTGATCTTTAGCTTTACCAGCTTCATCAAGCGAAGAGGAAGGATTAGAGGGAGAAATCGATGAAGTAGAAGGTTGGGGGGTAACTCTAGTATCATCTAGTTGCTGACTTGATTGTTCAAGAATTATGGTATTCTGAATGATAGAGGTAGAGAAGAGCCATACGGGCAAGCCAATCGTCAACCCTAGAAGTGACAATGTGGCCATATGGGTGCACCAACATCTCCCCAAGAGGAGAAAGGACTAGGATTTCCTCAAAGGAGAAATCCTTGGTTGGTAGACTCCATTTTTCTCAACCTAAAGACCAATGAGGGAACTTGTGATGTTATTCCGATAAAATAAATTTTAGACGCTTTGACACAACTTGTTTTTTCAATTTAAGAGTCAAGAAAAAACAAAAGATGACTCTAGTCACCTTTGATTTTTAATGAGCCCAAAGTGACAAGTGCTCAGATGGACCTTCTCTTTTAAGGATTCTGAAAAAGAACGAAAGAGACTACTCTAGAAATCTAGACAGGGGGATTACCAAACCAATCAAAAAACTACAGAATACTTTTTACGGTACGGCAATCAATCTTCCCGAATGATGTGTTCAGTGCATTATGATCGATAGGGCGGCAAACATGACTTCCTAAGGATAAAGGATATAGCCTATTGTGGTCTCCTAATATATGCTCGACGGTACGTGGGAGCACAAGTCTATACTGGCACTTGTCATCTCAAAGAGGAGGAATCACCCAACCAACAATGAAAGCGACAGTTACCAGGCTTTATGACGCCGGAATACGTCTCTAGCCTAGACTTTTAGATGTTGTGTGTTAGGTTCCAAAGTGTTTTTAGGTTCATTAAAATTATTTTATAGTTGATATCATTTAAAAATTTGTCTTTTAGGTTCACCGTGTGATGTATATATACAATTCCTAAAATGCAGTCTAAGATGATAAACAATCGTTTAATCTTCTTTTGCAATGAAAACCCTAGCTACTAAGGAAAGAGAACTGAGGGTCTTTCAACAAAGAGCACAGAGCACACACTAAATGCACTGTCCTAAATCAAACCAAGTAGTCTAAATGAAAATTCACATGCATGTATTTGTTTTCAACCTTCTTAATGTGTGAATGACAAGAAGAATGCTAAGTGCAAATCTGAACTACCTTTTCAAAGCGACAATACTAACAAATTTCTTTTCAAAACGAAGTGAAGATAAGGATGACACTTTGCAATTTCAAAATGAAAATTGTTTTCGACACTTGAAAAACTACTAATTCAAATCACATACAAGAGTAACAGTGTAATCGACTATCAAGAACAATGGGATTCTCTTCTACAATTGAAAATGAGACTTGCAACACTTTCAGATCAAGAAACGACAGTCTGACTACGCTACTTCTTTGTAAAAGAGAACTAAAAATGGCACACAATACATAAAAACACTTACAGTTCTTTGCACAATGGAGATGGAATAATGGAAGAGAAGGGGGTTTCCACAGAGATATACTGACCATAGACATCAAAACTCCTAAATAGAGCTGAAGAGAGTGAAGAAAAACAAAAGTCTGAAGGTAAAATTAACCTTCCCTGACCATAGCACCTGTCACACAAGGAATCCAGTATGCATCACACCTACTGCACATGAGAGGTGCGATGCATACAGACTACCCTGAAGAGAGGGTGCGATGGTACCAGTGCGAGAATTTTATCTAGTCTTTAATCACAATTTGCAGTTCAGTTCAGGGATTTAGGCCGAGTAAGTGATGTTCAGTAAATGTAAATCACAGGGGTTGATCTAAGGAGGTTACTAGAGCCACCACTTACAGCAATTAGAGTGTTTGTAGACTGATTGTTCAATTTATAAACAAAACCCAGAGATAGACTGAAGCAACATTGATCTACTTTGCACTTGCATAGCAAATGCAGTTCGAAGGCTAGCTGGCTTGACTTCAGGCTCTGTCTGTAAGTTTATAAAACACACAAAAATAGACTAGCAAACAATCTATTCACTCCCCAGCAGAGTCACCATTTTGTTACCAGGAATAGTGTCCACTCGGCGCTGTTATTCCCACTAAGACTGGTAGCTATCTTAGAAACAAACAAGTTAAAACTACTTTCGCTTTCCTTTATGAAAAATAGATAAGAGTGGAACAAAGGACACCAACCTTAGTCTTGCGCTTAGTTCCTTGCTTGGTTCCTCTCCTTCTTGATAGATCTTTTCCACTTCTTCTTCGTCTGCCCAGCTTCAAAGAGCACTTGTGGAATCAAAGCAGCATAATACTATCGAAGAACATAGATCTATAGTCATAAACAACACAGGACCAGATATGTATTGGCCACACAAATGCATATACAATCAAACATACAAGAATGTGGAGGAAAACTTGAATAGCTTTATTAATATCAAGAATAGCAAGAGGATTACAACCAATTGTTCTAACCCAGCATCATCCTCCAACAAGAAAGCCTTTCTTCACCTCAAGTAAAGCTTAGATCACCCAACACTATGAAGTTTCACCAAAAAACCAACAACACTTCTCTACAAGATATAATATTCCAGCCTCTGGATATCTGTGATGAGGGATCCATATATAGATGATTGTAGGGGGGTGAGTCAACTTTTGGGATTTTGATTAGTGTCCTCTCTCTGATAGTTCTTGATTCCACTTGGAGATTGATGATCTCTTACTCATCCCTAGGCAAAATCAGAGAGGCAAGTGTCAAAGGGGAAGTTTCTAGAATATTCTACGATCCTTCACCTCGCAAACTATCTCTGCCATTTGTCAATTCCCGCCCATCACACCCTATAGAGGGGTCATCCAGTATGCATCGCACCCTCTGCACTGGGCATTCTGTATGGTCCAGTTTTGACCAGTTCTGAGCAGTTTTTTGTGGAGAACTTCTGGGAGATGATGTAATCAGCTGACCTTGTTCCTTTAGGTAATGAAGCAACACTTTTAGGGACTTAGGAGCCCTTAGTTTGTGGACATTTATGATTGGGGTTGCAGTGCCCAAAAATGTCTATAACAGGGGCGGAGAGCCCCCCTCTACAGGGTCCAAGGCAATGCCGAGATAAATTTTTTTTTGGACCCTATATTAGGTTGGTTGGACCTATCTATGGTTTTGTGCATGGTGTTGGACACAATGGTTTTTTTGTCCATGGTTTTGGAAGTGATGGTTTTCGATCCATGGTATTGGATGCTTCGGGATGTATAAATATGTATCGTAACATTGGAAGGAACATAATGAAAAATCAAGCTAGTAGCTTGACTTTGGGATCTAGGGAAAAATCTCTGTGTATTTGTGTTTTATGTGATATGCTCTCGCATTGTTTATTTTCTGTTCTTAGAACTCGTATGCAGGTAATTTACGTATAAGGTTAAAACCTACACCTCCTTGACAAAATAATCCATAAAATTATATGTGTGTGTGTCTATTCCAAAGTATAAATAAGAACATTGTAATAATGAAGGCATAGTCAATTTTGATCACCTTAGGAAATTTGAGATCTCTTTCTTTTACACCTTGACTTGCACACTACTTGGTCAATTGAGAACCACCTTTGGTAGTCATATTCTTAGTTGACCTTTGTATTCAACTCCCAAGTTGAATTCTGACTATCAATTGAATATCTTTAGAAGATTTGGAGGTGGGATGAATTTTTCCTTTGAACACTCCTTTGTTATCACAATCATTTGAAGATTCAAGAGGTGAAATTATCTATGTACACCCTGCCTAAATTATAGCTTCCTAAATCCTAAGCATAGTCCTTATATATTGTTAACATATTTTTTAATATATTAGGAATGATGTGTACTAACAAGAGGCATAATGGTTTCCTATACCAATTGTCTCAAAAATTGAGTATGAAGATCCATATGATTGATATTACTATGAGTGACACAGTTTTCATCTACTTGTAATGTAGTTTTACTGTCATAATACATCATAATCGATTCCTCAAAGGATGAGTTGATATTTTCATCTGGATTTAAACAGGAATGCAAAGAATTAGAGAAATAACCATAAATATAGAGATGCAGTGGAAATAATACTTCATTTGATTAATGTAAAATACTGAAATATTCTTACCAATAGAAATGGAAATAAACCAGCTAGGGCGATGGTAGCTTATCTCTGAGAAGATATGTGGCAGCTACATGCCTCTGAACTGTGTTACAATGAGGCTTGAAGGCCTATTTATTGTTGAGAAATAATGGAAAACCCTAAACATCCAAAAAAATAACCCTAGGGGATGAAGCGCTAAACTATGGGCCCCGTTTTTGGTAAATTGGTACATCAACTTCCCGAGGTCGTAACTTTGGCATATGATCTCCATTTGACGTGCACAATACCTCATTAGAAAGATATATTTTAGGACTACAACTTTGGAAAGATAAACATCGGTCCATGGACCCATGTTGTTCCCATGTTTACCAAAATATCGTCGTTTAGGGCCTCAAAACGACTCTGGAAGTCCAGGACCTGAAAAACTGCTAAAAATAGTAAATTGTGCTACAAATAAGGAAACTGAAAAACTGAAAGAGACAATTTTGGGGGTCCATGTGGGATAAGTGGGTGGCCACCAACATCCACTTGGATCATTCCTCCCCCCTTAGGAAGAAATGGTCCCCATTGCGTTGAGTTCCTCCCTGAGATGAGGAAACTTATGTTGAGCTGGGTCCCTTATGAGTTGTTCTAAAACCTTTGATGTGTCCAGTAATGGTGGGAAGCATGGTTGAGGGTGGCCCACATTGAAAACTTAGTGTGAGCGAAGGAATGGTGAAATGTTGTGCTCAAAAGCATTGTTTCCCATAGCCTTGGTATGGGCTCTTGTAAGGCATTCTTTCTGTAGATGCAACCAAACTTGGCCACCCACTTGAAACTTGTGTGGTACCTGATGTTGATCATGTCACTGCTTGTACTTGGAATTTTAGAAAATGGAGTGGCGATAGATTAACCCATTGGGTAGAGGTGCTCTAGGAGTCAAATCGAATGAATGCTTGACATGATAGTGCAACGGTGTCCCTATAGGTGAGGAGAAGATGTTCCTATCTGCTTTCATGACCGTATCCATCGGTTACTACTGCTGTGTGGAGGAACCCTTTGCAGGGGTCATGGATGTGGTGATGATATTCCCCTTACTTTGGGATCAAACCAGACAAAAAATAAATTTCCTTTTCTAGGAGATGATCTTGTTGCTTTTCTTAGTAGAGATCAAAGAAGTGGCGGT
Source organism: Pinus taeda (assembly GCA_000404065.3). Lineage (NCBI taxonomy): Eukaryota > Viridiplantae > Streptophyta > Pinopsida > Pinales > Pinaceae > Pinus > Pinus taeda. The sequence goes on from APFE030781535.1 coordinate 107,737, forward strand.
AGGTGGGGCTACCTCTGGTATCCTATATAATGAATTTCCCAAAGAAATAATAATAGCGTGAGGCCTTTACTCATAAACAACATGTCTCCTCCCTAAGTATGGTTGGCCTAATAATACATCACAAACAACAAGCAATGCAACATCACACAATACCTCATCTGTGAAGGGCTTGATGCTGTAGGGAAGGTAGCATTGCTGGCGAACTCGGATATCTTTTCCTTGGTGAAGCCGCCCGATGTTGTATAGTTGTGGGTGTGGTATGGCTGGAAGTCCCAGCCACTTCACATCCTCTACTGAAATGAGGTTCTTTTGGCTCCCACTGTCAACAATGAATTGCAGCGACGAACCCTTCACCCACATCTGTGAGTGGAAAAGACTCTCCCCCTCCTTTGGATCTCTAGGCTCATTCTTCTGGATCTTGACAGTGGCAAAAATGGCGCTGGACTCCACATCAATGATCTGCTTCCCTTTTCCATTCCCCTTGTCAGGTTCTGACTTAAGGTCGGAACATGCATCTGATTCTAAAGCCTTCAACTCAGCCACTAGCGACCGCTTGGTCTGACACCCATTTGTGTTGTGAGTGGGGCTCTTACGGAACTCACACCACTTTCTTGTGTCCTTCTTTGACTTCATGGTGTTATTCTTTTCCTACGACTTTGACGAGTTATCTTGGGTCACCCCTCCTTGGCTTTGCCCTTTGTTCTTCGAATTCGCAGATCCAAAGTCTCGCTTCTTTTGTTTAAACTTTTGCTCGATCTTGATGGCGTATCGGTATGCTATGCCGAGTGAGGAGATATTCAGGAACTCCATCTCATCTTGGATGTACCTGTGTAGGCAGCTGCAGTATTTGAGTACAAATGCAACTCAGAATCCTTGATACCCAACTTTGTGCGAAGGGTATGAAAAATGTTTATGAACTCCAGCACATCTTGGTCCCTTCCCTGTCGCAGCATGGTCCACTTTATGTATTTGTCCTCATAGCTTTTGACAGGGTAGTACTACTCCTTGATGGAATCTTAGAATGAATTCCAAGTGGGTGCAGCTAAAAATAGTGAGCCCATACTTTCATCCTTATGCTCACAGTAGGTTTCCCACTAGTCCTTGATGTGGGGGGTTGCTTTGAGAAGAGCGAAAATAATCTTTTCCTGGCTTGAAAAATCATGAACAAAAAAATAACCCTCTAGCATATTTAACTATTTATCTATGGCATCTACTTCTATATGACCCTTGAATATGGGGATTTCAAAGTTAACTTGTACCTTAAAGGGTGTGGCATTTCTAGAGTCGCTGTTGGAAGTAGCTACATAGCCCATGGATAGTCGTTAAAGGATCTGGGAAAAGTTGTCCATCATCGCGCTCCTTTGACGATCGAGAGCCTCTTTGAGCAAGATTTTTATAGGATCTCTTGCCCCTTCATATTTATTTTCATCCTTCATGGGAGGCCATCAAGATTTGCAAGACTAGTCTTGCAAAGGTTCGACCAGTTCAAGCCCTAACTCCTTATATCCCAACCTTGTTGAGGACATGCAAAGAAAGATAGAGAAATAGCAGACCGCTCTATTACCACTAATCCATATTTAAATAGGAACACAACAAATTAAATAAATAATCATGAATACAGAGATGCATTGGAAATAATACTTCATTTCATTAATGTAAAATACTAAAATATGCTTACAAACAGAAATGGAAATAAACCAGCTAGGGCGATGGTAGCTTATCTCTGAGACGAGATGTGGTGGCTACATGCCTTTGAATTATGTTAAAATGAGGCTCGAAGGCCTATTTATTGTTGAGAAACAATGGAAAACCCTAAACATCCAAGAACATAACCCTGGGAGATGAAGCAACAAACTATGGGCCCTGTTTTGGGTAAATTTGTACATCAACTTCTTGGGGTCGTAACGTTGGCATATGATCTCTGTTTAACGCACACAATACCTCGTTAGAAAGATCTATCCGAGGAATACAACTTTGGAAAGAGAAAAATTGGTCAATGAACCCATGTTACTCCGAGTTTTCCCAAAAAACGTCGTTTAGGGCCTCAAAACAACTCCGGAAGTTCAGGACCCGAAAAACTGCTAAAAATAGTAAATTGTGCTACAATTAAGGAAACTGAAAAACTGAAAGAAATAGTTGTGGTGGTCTATGTGGGATAGGTGGGTGGCCACCAACATCCACCTCAATCATCTCCCCATTAGATTGTTCATCCACTTTGCCTCTTTTCCAACATTAACTATGCCTCTATAATCATTCTTGATGATCTAAAGAGAGGCTACCTTATTTTTTTTAAATAACATACTCCTTGTCTAGGAACGAGATAAAAGACATGAGTAGAAGTTTAATTCCTATCATATTTTTCTCCAAGCCATCCAAATTGGTATAACCAACTAATTAGTTCATATTCTTATTGCAATATTTCATACCATGTTAATATGAACCCTTGATATAGAGAACAATTCTCTTTTCATCCTTTGAGTGGCTTTCTTTCATATCTTTTATCAGTCCAGGGACCCCCATAATACTAAAGGATATATATAATCATTTATGAGTTAAATTAATAAGGGTAAAATCAAGATGCTTGTAGAGAGTTTCATTGACTATCAAAGTATCACACTCCTTAACCAACTTCACTCTCAGTTGATATGGAATAACAAAAAATTATTATCTTCCATATTAAATTACCTTATGTAATAGATTTTGCACATATTTATGTTGACAAACAAAGATATTATCATCTAATTGTAAAACTTGGATGCACAATAAGAGATGAAATAGACCAAGGTTGATTATTTCAAATGTACAATGTATTTGTTTATTCAAGAAAAAAATTAGATTGGAACCAATTATGGTAATGACTAAACCATCAAAATATTGTGAAAAATTAAAGTATAATCATTTACATGTAAAGCATAAATTTTGTGATGTAACTTAAAGTGTGTGGAACCAAAAGTGAAGAATAATTAGTCAATATTCATATACCATGCCTTGGGGGCTTGTTTCAAACCATACAAGTATTTCTTCAGTTGAAATATAATATTTTCAATCTTCTCAAAGTTATGGTTTGATCCATATGAATCTCCTTAGTGAAATAACCATGTAATAAAGCACTCTTGACACCCATCTAGTGTATCTCTTACCCAAACTCAGTAGCAATTGAAGGAATAAGTCAAACAAAGTTCATATTTTTTAATAGGGGAAAAGGTATGAATGTATTTATTACCTTCCTATTGAGAAAATACTTTTTCTACCAATTGATCCTTATGCCTCTCAATAGTACTTTTAGATGTAAATTTAATCTTGTATAACGATCCACATTTTACCACATTTTTTCCTTGTGGTCAAGGAACTACATCCCAAGTATTATTAGCCATTAATGAATTGTAATCATTAGCTATTTGATTCTTCCATTCAGGTTGACCATTTGCATATGCATATATATTAGGATCACATGCCTTTAAACTATATGCCATCAAAGTGTTAAGAATTAGACAAGTAATAAAATACAAGCAAATTAATAGAAAATGGTTTAAACCATTCTCATTTTCAATGTATTGATCACAAGATCTAAATTTATAGTACATCAATGACCATTTTAGATTTGGATCTCACTAAAAAATCATCAATGGATCATGAAAATGCCTCATTAAGGATAAGGCTTATGAACCATATCTATGTGGTCTAAGATTTTTTGATTGCCTAGGGACCCACAGTCTAACATCCCCCTCCCCCCTGCACCCCCAAATCACATCTAAATTATTTTACCAACAAATTTTGTTAGCTTCAGTATAAAACTATTTAATTTAGCTTCGATGAAGATACACATGAAAAACAACCAATATATGGATGTTTAGAAGTGAGCAGTTGATAAGCATAAACATTCTTAATGAATAACTAAAATGATTAATGTTGAAGAGATCAGTTTCTATGTTGGAATTCCCAAATGTTGATTGAATTTTGATTGGCTTTGAATCTTGAAACCCAATATCTGATATTCCCCCCATTTAGGTGCAAGGTGGGAATTTTTTTAATAGTTCATTCTGGAAAGGATCCAAGTTGGGGCTTTGGATTATTTAGGTGGTGGTTTTCTTGGCTAACCACTAACCATCTTTACTTTATTTGGTGAGTTTTTTGGTTAACCACTAATCATTTTCCATGAAAATTGATGGTTCATGGTTTACCCCTAACCTATATTATTTAAATAATGTGGGGGTTTTTAGTTTATCACTAAGCACTAAAATATGAATAATGTGGTGTTCTTTGGTTTACCACTAATTGTCCTCACTTGAATAATACGGTGGCTTTGGATTACCACTAACCAATTTGAATTCATCAATTTACTCACACCCTTAAAGGTGTAGGAGAGTTTATTTTATCATTTTTCTCCCCATGTTTATGTGTTGAGAGTACAATCTTTGACTCTTAATTTTTTTTGTCTTTACCTATTTTTCGACTAGGTAGTATGACTGACGCATCTTATTTACTTGTATATTCCATCTCCAAGATTTCATCCATTCATAATTGACTATCCTTTTAGCCTTCTTCTACTTCTAACATTTTTCTGATAGGTTATTTTTGTTCCCACAACAAATACAAGGATGGAGATTAAAATATTGGCTTTCCATATGACCAAATCTTTGACAATGATGGCATTTGTTTTCAGTACTCTAGAAATCTACAAGAAAGACTACATTTACAAAGTGAACTAGTTTAGAGTAATACAAAATACAAAAGTTGTTTCCTTTTTCATAACCCAAGCCATGTCAATTACTATTGAATGACATCTCTTCCCAAGTTAGAAAAATATCGTAGAAATGACACTTTGTTGTTCTTTCTCTTCTTCAAAATCACTTTTGCTACTACTATTCATGTTATCTATGCTTCATTCATGGATTGTATTAGGTCTTCGGTATCACATTAAACATCAGACACCTATATTATGTCTTAGATATATTTAGTTGCGTCAAATCTTATCATTATCTCCTTTGTATCACATGTTGCATAATTTTTTTGGATAAGGTCCTTTGTATCACATATTGCATCAATTTTCTGTAGTAGCTCCAATATGTCACAACCTTCATCAACCTTTTGAATGAGTTCATTTGTATCACAAATGCATTAACTACATGGATGAGATATTCTACATCACAAATTGCATATATATTTGTTGTATATTTTTCATCAGGCATATCATCAGGTTAATCTTTTTTCTTCTCTCTTAGTTTTATCTGCGGTGCATCAATCAATTGACTTTTCATATCTAGAGCACTTTGAAGATTGTTCATTAAATGTAGTGTATCGGTCATTTGATCAATTTTTATTATTTATTTTCATTTATGTAAGTTCCATTCAAGTGCAAGGGAAAATTTTAGGGGATAAATTTCACAAATGAGCTAATTTTCCATTTTTTTTCGTACTAAAAAAAGATCCGCTAATTTCCATTTTTTCTAAAAATGATTTCACCAAATTTTATGGGATAAAATAATTTACCTTAAAAATCACCAAAATTTTATAGAGACCATATAAAACCATTAGAGGTATTAATATTTTAACTAAAATATCGCCAAACATTTTATAGTTTGCATACAAGGGATAAGTAAGATTCATCAAGGTTTCTACACTTTCAAATGAATTTTCATTCTTGAAATTTTCCCTGCAATGTTTTTTAAATTGACCTTGTAATGCATGATGGTTGTTCTCTTGCAAATCCTTGATTTCTTGAGATGAATTTTGTACATCCTTTCCTCCTTTATACATTTTTTTCATGCTCACTTTTTACACTCACTTGTACTTGCTTTCTTGATTATATGCTTATGTGTCATTCTCGCTTGATTATATGTGTATATATCACGCTCACTTGATTCTATGTCACCTTACAGTGCTGGGTAAAATCAAGCATACACCCTAAAGTGTGGATTTTTAAAATGATTTACTCACTTGACCTCATTAATTTCATGCAGGTATTTTTACAATTCTCTTTTGACTTGAAAGAGTTTACAATTGTATCCTTTTTAATACTCAAAATTCAATGTCTCTCCTTCAATTTTTACAATGAAGTGGTGATTTTAATCCTTCAAAATGATATTTTCTTTTATGTTTTTTCTAATGATACGAGCAACTTTTTATCTTCTTATTGATTTTATTTTCACAACTTATTATTCCATTTGTATTATAAAAAATTACATGTAAATTCCACAACTAGACACAAGAGAAATTGTCACACATCCAATAATCATACACAATGAAAAGTGTACTTAGAACCCCCTATTCAATATCGATACAAGTCTAGGCCAAAAGGAGAAAAGATGATAATTATATTATTTGAGAATATACATCAAGATTGAAGTTTCATTTCTCTCTTTGGATCATAATAATATTGAAAGAAAGAGTTTCAACATAGACATTTTCACAATTCTTTCAAAAGTCTTCAATGATCTATTTTTAAAATTTGACACTATAATTACTCATACCCCTTGAAATGACCAATATCTTCAAATATTAAATTACAAAATTTTAATGAAAATCCGCTTTTAGAGAAGAGTTCATTAAAAAAAAGGACCTCAATCATTATAATTAAAGGAAAAATCTATACCTTCAAGAGGGCGAAAAACAAAAGCACATTTACTGTTGTATCTCTTGTATCAACCTTTGCAAAAATATTTCACTTCCTGGTATGAGATCTTGATCTAGACATAGTTCTCTCAAAATCAATCCAATAAAGAAAATTTTGTGTGCTCTCAGGGCATATGAGTGGATTGAGATCACAACACTACTCTCTATGAAATTGAACCTAACATCTGGAATCTTGTGGAACACCCACCTTTGATCTTGAAAGAAAATGAATATGAAATTCATCTTAGTGGCAACAATCTTGGAAACCCTCACAAATTTTCTCACTTGGAATAATTTGCATGGTGAATCCCACAACAAATATTTGTTGTTAGATGTATAAAGAAATGCACTATCACATGATAAGAGTAGAGAGTGATTTTTTTCCTGTTGAATTGTATAGACTTGCAACGTGAATGGCATCATTTTGTACTCACCCAGTCTAGCTTCACTTAATGGAAAAATTTAGTCGAAACAACCCTAGTACATATAAAGTTTTTATTTTATTTTATTTATTAATTTATCAATGAAAAATAAATTTGATATTTGAAATCCCATAGTGTATTGAGCAGAGAATTAAAAAAAAAATATAGATTATAATTCACCAATCACTAGAAGAAAAAAAAAGGTGCAACTTTATTTAAGAGATATATGATCTTATTTCTACCATTGCACATCCACAATGTTGTAGAGTTGTAATTTCTTGGTGTAGACAACATCATTATCACCATCATCTTAGGCTACTTAATGGTTTGTTCATACCCTAAGAACTATAGGATTATGAAATCAAGATTTCCATCAAAATCTCTTAATCATCACTCTGATATTTCCATGCTCTCTTTACCATGTCCCTGATGAGATCAAACTTTATTTACCATGGCTTTGATACTATGATTCAAGTGAGAAATGCAAGACAACTAAAGTAAAAGAAAAGGATTTAAGCCATTCTCAATTTCATTGTATTGATATCAACCTCTAAATTTATAGTACATCAATGACCATTCTGGATATAGATCTTACTAATAACTCATCAGTGGATCATGAAAATAGCTCATCGAGGATAAGGATTACATCTCACATCTATGTGGTCTCATACCTTGTGATTGTCTAGGGACTCACACTATAACACAAAGAAATACTTCCATGGTGTTTTTATCCTATAGTTTTCCTTGAGTAATTTACATTACATGCATCAACAATAATGGCTTCAATTGCCTTAGTCTCCCATTCACAAAGAGATCAAGTGTAACTTATAGGAGAAGATCATGCATCAAATTCACCATGAGATTTATTATTCAAATAATCATGGAAATTATTAGTCTATTGAAATGTGTTATGTGGGTAGATTAGCTAATTGACAAGATATATAATAGCCAATAAATCCATAATTTGTCATAATTTGAAATCAATTACTACTAAATAATCCAAAAGAGGAGTTTAGGATAACAATACCTAATGTCTATTCATCACATATAACATCCATTCTAGAAATAAGTTCATATAAAGTTTTATATTCAATCAACCTATAGGAATTTCACTCGTTAGAGAAACTCATTGTAATATAAGCATGGATATTGGCCTCCAACTTATTTCTCTTATCATCTAGAATATGTTCCTATGGTATATATTAAAATGTTCTAATATGTCTTAATCAAGGTTTTATTTCACTCCATTTCTTAAGAGGGGTCATATCCTAGACAACATTGGTTAAATTAATGTTCAAATGGTAGTTTCATTAGTAGACAAGATTTTACCAAAACCTTATTGGAAAACCTTTAGACTGAACAAAACATCATATTTTTTCAACAAAAGTCCAATTGTTCCTTTCAAAGACACCATTCTACTAAGGTGTGTAAGGTACAAATCCATTTCAACAAATTCATATTGTGACAAGTCTTTTTCAAATTACTTACTCACACATTGTCCTTCATTTTTATATATTAGACTTTTCATAGGATGATTCCATTTATTTTTAGTTAATGGCTTAAATTCGTTGAAACTTTAAAATATATTATCCTTATTATTCAATAAATATACCCAAGATACCTAGAAAAATCATCAATGATGATTATAACATACATTGTACCTTATAATGACTCTAGTTGATTCATTCTACAAAGGTCAATGTGGGTAATTTTTGGTTGATTATTTTGCCTCCATGTCTACCTTGACTCAAATCTAACTCGATGATGCTTTCCAAGGACACATCTTTTATATGAACTATCAAGAAGCACATGAACTACCCTAGGTAGTCCATTAACCATATTAAACTTCACCATCGATTTCATACTTTAGAATTCAAAGGATAGAGTTACTTATTCAAAATTTTCTCTTATTGTTGATCTTGTCTATGAGTGTAGTGGGTCCTAGATATTACTTTCAAATATCAAATGACTTATTTTTTCTTTACGGTTAAGAGTAACCTAAGAAACAATGACAATGTCATTGTTAAAATCCTTCAAAGAAAACCTAGTAGGCCAAAATTAAACCATCTTTCCACCATGGGTTAGTTGGGGTACAAGTAACAAATTGGCACTCAAACTTGGTACATGATACACATCATTGATCATGTCATTTTTACATTCAATCCTAGCACAACTAAAAACATTAAATGCATTTTGTAATACCCATTAGTGTTTTTGTATGTTTTCTACTTAAGTTACTAAATAGTGAACATTAGTATTAAGTGCATATATTTTGAGATCTAATTATGATTGTGGACATTTTTGTGTGGATGTTAAATGTGGAATAAAATAATGAAATTCATTTTCCCATTCTAGATAGTTACATAATTGATTAAATTGGAATTTTGTCGTTGGATAAGCTATCTGTAATTGATTTAATTCATTTCGTTGAATGTAAGGAGTAAGTAGTCATTAATACAAGGTTATAATTCATGATTATCTTTATATTATGGTATAATATTGTGATGTCACTCAATATTGTGACACATAATTTTTACATTAAATCCTACCACAACCAACAACATTAGGTGCATTTTGTAACACCCATTAATGTGCTTGTGTGCTTTCTACTTGGAGTTACTAGATAGTGAACATTCTATTAAGTGCATATATCTTGAGATCTAATTTAGCTTGTGGACATTTTTTTGATGTTACATGTGGAATAAAATAATGAAATTCATGTGGCCATTCTATAAAGTTACATAATTGAGTAATTGGGAATGTTGTCCTCGGATAAGCTATTTGTGATCAATGCATTTCATGCGATTGTTTTTATATTGAATATGAGGAGTAACTAGTCACTAATTGAAGGTTGTAATCCATGATTATCTCGGTATTATGGTATAATATTGTGATGTCACTTAAATTATTGATGGAATGATAATTATGATCTCACTTATGAATTTTCACTATGATGGTCATTGATAAATGGAATCCATACATTTTGAATAGATGGGATTAGGTTGCAATATGTCCTTTTATGATTATAAGATATCCAAATTTAGCACATTGTGGTTGTTTTATTAATACTTTTGTGAAGAACTTATTATTGATACTTAATTATTAGTTATTTATTATCAATGCTACGATGTTTGGTTTGAAATGTGTTTTTAACTCATTTTTTCCTTGATGAATATTGATGATTATATGTATCCTTGATTATTCATTTCCCTTTATGATGATTATGATGTATCATGTTCTGATGTACTGGTGTCATTGGAGAAAGGATAACCTTTTTTTAGGTTGAGACATTGATAAAGTGGCAAACATTGCATCTAAGGGAAAGAGGCTTATGCTCATGAATTTTGACCAACCTAATCCTAGTACTTAGGGAGCTTGGAAAAAGGGAAAATGACTTAAAAAAAATTCAAAGTAAACCAAGGTAAAAATACTAAAGGGAAACATATGTAATTCACCTTTTACCCCATCATTAACACTTGTAATTATGTTCCTAAGACTACCTTTCCCCATTATATGATCCATTTGAGGGAATAGGGAGTGCAAGAGACATTCTTGAGAGAAATTTGTTATTCCTAAGTGATAAAAAAATATTCCTACCTTGTGTAAGGAGTTTGGTTATTATTTGATCATGAGAAATTTTCATCTTAAGTGACAAATGTATCTTGATTATGAAGTTGTCGAAGTAACTTTATATTTTATCTATCCTAGTGTGATAGATGGAGTTGTGAATGTAATCGACCAACTAGGGTCACTAATCCTCATTTGTGCGTAGTGATTATTAATTTTGGGCCCTTGTAATTCCATCATCATGTATGAAACTTTATTAAACAGAGGGATTCATCAAGAGATATGGTGGTAGTAATATTCTTGTAGGGGGATACTATGATCAAGTATGTTGCATGAATAATTGGGAGTGTGCATGAGGGGAATTAAGTGGTAGTAAGACCCTTTCACGCCAAAACCATATAGGTTATGGTAGTGTTGTAATTCTTGGAGTATCTCCACTATGCTATTGTGATTAGTTGGATGCTTTATACTTGATTAGAACTATTGAATAGAGTGGATTTTTCATCCTTGATTTGGTCTATGAGATGGAGTGATTGATCTTGTTAAGTAATTAATGCTCCTAACCAACATCATCATTGAACTAGAGCCTTACTTGGAGGACAACACCTAGTTGAGGTGGTTGAATTGGTCACTATTAGGTGGAAAATCCACCCTTGGGTGTGATCCCTTCACCCACCAACAAATTTTTTTGTGTTCCCCCTCCACCCCGCAAGTTGATAACATATTTGTGTACTAGTTTTGATTAGTGGCTAGACTTTGACAATGAGAAGGAATATATGTACATATTGATTCACTACTTTAGATTTAGTTTCTTTGATGTACCATATAGTTATTGGATATAATTTTTTTTAATTAAATGGTCATGTTTTTTACTTAGGATTACTTCGATGTGATTGAGTTCATTAATTGAAATTTAAGAAATAAAATACATGTGATAATAGGTAGTAACCTCCCATTTGAGGAGGGTCATTACATAATGGTATAAGAGCCTTAGGTTTTCACCATTGAGGCCATTTGGGAAAAGTTGGAATTAAAATTATACAATGGAGTCAAAAAGAAGAGAACCCAATGAAACTTAAGTGAAGATGCACATAGTGGGTTCTTGCAATGAATTATAAGATTGTATTAATTTATCTTTTTATTATTTTTTAAAATTATATTGATTGTTTTGTTGGATGCAGTTAGAATAGTTTAATATATTCTTTAGCCTCTCTAAAATTCATATATTTAATTAACATAGTAACAAGATATTTTATTTAACTTTAATTGGTATTGATTATATTCTATGTAAGAGATGGGTCTCCCTGTCTATTGTGCAAACCCTTAGGGGCCATATTTTATTGTGTTAAAATCATAGAATCAACATTGGAGAGGTAACACTCTTATTTATTGTTTCCTACAAGTGAAGGAGAATGGATGCCTCATACTCCATACCGTAAATTGAAACTTGGTTGAAATTCATTAAGAGAAGCATCCTTCAGATATTGGATTCATCTTGGGGTGGCTAGCTGCAAGAAATTTCCAGTGTACCTATGCCTATGGTTGGGTGGAGAGTGGTTGTCCCTTCTTCAATTTCCAAAAATTTAAGTGGAACAAATCATTATATTTCCATCTTTGTAAATTAGATGTAAATGTTTTTGAATGCTTCATGGTTAAATTAAATGTTATGTTCATTGTGTATGTATAATACTATAGGCTAGAAGTTGTTGTATTATCATATTGAAAATGTATGATCAGTGTGATGAGAAACTAACTTGGATTTCTTGAATTGTGATATGCATTCTTTTATGGATGAATTTTGTATGCAATGGAATCCTTTCACATATGTTAATTGTGACCTATGTCTATTGTATGTTCATAAATTCAGACGTTACCTTGGTTGTAATAGACACACTCAGTATTGTTTCATGAATGTTGGCATGATGGATTGCTATGCATACTATAATGGTGTGGTAAATATATGTGATGGAAGGAGCCTAAGGCTCCATATGAACCTAGAGAGAAGCCATCTTATGAGTCTTTTTAATTGATAATGTCAAAAGTGAGAAGTCTTATTGTTATAGACATTTTTGGGCACTACAACCCCAATCATAAATGTCCATAAACTGAGGACTCCTAAGTCCCTAAAAGTGTTGCTTCACTGCCTAAAGGAACAAGGTCAGTTGATTACATCATCTCCCAGAAGTTCTCCACTAAAAACGGCTCAAAAATGGTCAAAACTGGACCATATTGAATACCTAGTGCAGAGGGTGCGATGCATATCACCTTCCCAGTGTACAGGGTGTGATGCATACTGAATGGCCCCTCTGTAGGGTGTGATGGTCGGGAATGGACAAACGGCAGGGACAATTTGTGAGGTGGAAGATCATGGAATCTTCTAGAAGCTTCCCCTCTGACACTTGCCTCTCTGTTTTCGACCAGGGATGAGTAAGAGATCATCAGTCTCCAAGTGGAATCAGGAACTATTAGAGAGAGGACACTAATCAAAATCCCAAAAGATGACTCACCCCCTACAATCATCTATATATGGATCCCTCATCACAGAGATCCAGAGGCTGGAATTTTGTATCTTGTAGAGAAGTGTTGTTGGTTTTCTGGTGTAACTTCATAGTGTTGGGTGATCTAAGCTTTACTTGAGGTGAAGAAGGGCTTTCCTGCTGGAGGATGATGCTGGGTCGAAATTATTGGTTGTAATCCTCTTGCTTTTCTTGATATTAATAAACCTAATCAAGTTTTCCTCCATATTCTTGTATGTTTGATTATATATGCATTTGTACAGTTAACGCATATTTGGTCCTGTGTTATTTATGAATATAGATCTCTATTCTTCGATAGTTGTATTTTGCTTTGATTTCACAAGTGCTCTTTGAAGCTAGGCAGACGAAGAAGAAGCGGCAAAGACCTATCAGGAAGGAGAGGAATCAAGCAAGG
>APFE030781535.1:134503-159522 GCA_000404065.3 Pinus taeda
TATACATCCCAAAGCATCCATAAACCCCAATTCATTAACCCTAGATTAGAACATAACCATAGTTCCCTTGACTAGATCTACAAAATACCATGGAAATAAAACCATCATGCCCAAAACCATGTGTAAAATCATGCAAAAAACCATTGGTAGGTCTGCTCACCTAATATATGGTCCAAAAAAAAATTCCCGTGGTGCTGCCCCGAACCCCATGGAGGGGAGCTACCACCACCTTGTGACCCCCTCACTCGTGGGGTAGTCATGGAAAGAATATAACACAACCCAACAAGAGCCATATTCCTTTAAGGAAGCAGTGTAGCAGCTGGTTTGGGTGGATGCCATGGTGGAGTAGTATGACTGAATAGTTCATAACATTGTTTGGAATGTGGTCCCAAGACTGGAGGAAAAGTCAATGGTGAGATCCAGTTGGCTTTACAAGGTAAAGCAAGCTGCAAATGGTAGTGTGGAGAAGCATAAGGCTAGATTTGTGGCCCATGGATTTTCATAGGTAGAGGGGATTTCTTATGATGATACCTTTCCTCCTATCGTAAGGTACTCGTCAATCAAATCTATATTGGAACTATCAACGCAGATGGGTTGGAAGATATATCATATGGATGTGAAGACATCCTTCCTTAATGGCATGATTGAGGAAGAGGTGTACATAGAGCAGCCTGAAGGTTTTGAGACCTTTGACCATGAGTCACATGTGTGTCGGCTCAAGAGAGCATTGTATAGGTTGAAGCAAGCACACCATGCTTGGTACACCAAGATAGATAGATAATTCACCAGGTTGGGCTTCATGAAGAGTGAAGCAGATGTGAACCTGTACCACATAGTGCTGGAAGGTAAGTTGTTGATCATTGTACTTTATGTTGATGATCTCATATTGACAGGTGATGATCAATTGATGAATTCTTGTAAGGAGGACCTTGCAAGAGAGTTTGATATGAGGGACATGGGGCTCATGCATTACTTTCTTGGCATGGGGGTATTATAGGGAGATGGGGAGTTGTTTCTATCTTAGGGAATGTATTCCAACGAGATACTCAAGAAATTATGCATGGAGAGCAACAAACCCATGGAGACTCCTCTATCAGGTAACTGGAGGAAGGAGGATGATACTTCAGGGGAAGTAGTGGAAGCTATTGTTTATAGGAAGCTTGTGAGTTCACTCATGTACTTGGTGAACACACAACCATATATGTGCTATGCAGTTAACCAGCTTAGTCAAACGATGGTTAGGCCTACCAAGTTGTATTGGAAGGCAACAAACCATGTGTTGAGATACCTCAGGGGCACTTCTCAGTATGGATTATGGTACATAAAGACAGAGGGAATGAATCTTCAAGGCTTCACTGATGTAGACTAGGCAGGGAGTCCATCTGACTGGAAGAGTAGATCAGGAGTGATCTTCAGTATTGGTTCATTGGTAGTTTCTTGGTACAGCTGGAAATAGAGATTGGTTGCACTCAATTTGACAGAGGCAAAGTACATGGATGCGAGTCAAGAAACATGTGAGGCCATCTAGATAAGGAAGATCCTAGTTGGTTTGTTTGGTCAGCAGATGGATCCAACTACGATTCACTACGCTAATTAGAGTTGTATCAAACTCTCTGAAGATCAAGTTTTTCATGATCAGTCCAAGCATATTGATATCTAATATCATCATCTAAGAGATTGTGTATTGAGGTGGTTATGTTGTTAGAGTACATCCCCATGAAGGAGCAAGATGTTAACATTTTGAAAAAGACATTGTCAATATGTAAACTCGAGTTTCACAAAGACAGGATCGGGGTAGCTGATAATCCCTTTCTTGTTGAAAGGGAGTGTTGAGAAATGGCAACAAGAAATTCCAGTTTAATTTTTCCTTGAATTAAAATGATAATTAAAATTGAATTCTATTCTCATAGCAACTTGTAAATAGTTAATTAAGTTCTTAGAAATTTTGAGTTGGATTATTTCTATAGTCATGTATATATGTTCTCCCTAAATTTTAGGGGTCCTGTATGAGTTTAAATTGAGTTGGAAATTAGATCACTCAGTTTACTGAGTTAAGTTAAGTTAAATTAGTTCTAAATTGTTTTTGGAACTAATAGAGGACTAACAGTCAGTTGGTGCACTAGTGCATCCACTAGTGCTACTCTAGTTAACTAAAGATTCCCTCATGAGAAACTCATTTATGTCAGTTCAAAGAAAGACCTAGTTGAGACTAGAGTGCAGGGACAATGTACTATCAGTGGTATTATTTACTGGAGTGTAAATATCAAGCATGCATTAGAGATTGATCCTATGTTTGGATTGCACAGTTTTGGAAGCATGAATTCCCTTTAAATATGGGCTATTCATCCCAAGAATTACGTAAAAGCTGTAGAATTGGCTAAGTGTTGGCCAAGAGTTAGCTTTGGATTGTATATTACTGTGGTGTGGTTTTTGAGAGGAGTCTGGATTTTCCATAGTGTTCATCTTTACATTGGTCGACGTATCGAGTCTAGACCCAGACTCATCATCAGGACTGATATACGGAGAAAAGAAAGAAAAGGGTTTTGATAAATATGAACTAGATTTGATGTAAAGACAGTATGGCCAACTAAATTATTTATATTATTTATTATTAATTTATTATTATTAATCATTATTATTAATTCTATTTATATTATTGCTTATATTATTATTATTAATCATTATTTATATTAATATTACTTATTATTATTTGTATTTATTCTTATTATTCTTATCTATCATTAATTATATTATCATTATTAATTATTATTTATATTATTATTTATATTATTTATTATTATTTATTCTTATTAATTATTATTATTTATTTCCATTAACTATTATTTTATATTTATTATTATTGTTAGTTAATTAATTATATGTTTATTATTATTATTCTTATTATTCTTATTATTCTTATCTATCATTATTATTATTTATATTTATTATTATTGTTAACTAATTAATTATATGTTTATTATTACTATTTATATTATTATTATTATCATTATCTATCATTATTATTCTTCTTATCTATGGTTTCCAATGTGTAGCGAAATTAATTTATTTTCAAGGGGTTTATATTATTATTCATCTATCAAGCTATTAAGTTGTTAATGAATTAAAATAAATAGAGGGATTAGCTGAATGTTATTTTGTTAGCTTATCAATCTAGGTACTAAGTTCCATATTTAACTTAGTTACAGTTTTTATTGAGAACCTATGCTTTTATTCGTGGGGGATGAGAAAAGGGTTCCAATTTTTGCTAATTTCCAAGCCTCCATCCCTATTAAGGTTTCGAGGTTGTTTTATGATTTCAATAGCTTCTCTAACCTTTCGCTTGAAATGGTGATCTTCCTTGGCAATGACCTTGGTGTCTTCAAGGAATATATGGTGATTAGTTTTACCTACATGCTCAGCTAAGGCTGAAGAGCGAGTTCTTTCGTTACAGATATCTGCACTATGCTCTTTGAACCTAATCCTTATGGACCTACCCGTTTCTCCTATATATTGATCCCCACAAGAGCAGTTGATGAAATATACTCCTTTCTGCTGAAGTTGTTCTTGGCTGTCCTTAACATATTTCATTCTTTGTTTAATGGTAGACCAGGGTGTGAACGCAGTATTTATATACTAAGAGAGTTGACCATACTTGTGCGAAATTGTTCTAGTGAGAATAAGCTTTGTATATTCACTCATATTTCTGATATATGCAATAGAGATAACAGGGTTTTGGTAAGTGGATTTCCCCGGATACATCTTGTGTTAGGTGTCATTGATTTACCTTCTTCTTGTTATTATTGTTTTCATCAATCTATTGGCTTCCGCTAGTTGAAAGTAGAAGTAGATTCTTGTCCTGTGCTTTAGTAAATTCCTTAAGCTTGTGAATCTATAGGATTTTCTACATCTATTGTAGACTTTGACTTGGACAATGCATTGACTTGTCTATCTCATTTGATTGGTTTGACTTGGAATTTATTAAGGTTATAGATTGGCATTTTGACTAGAATATTCTGATGTACCTTTTCTATGAATTGAAATATCTCTCATAAGGAAATATTATAGGGTTTTCTGCTTGTGGGTTTTTCCTTGGTCATTAACCAAAATTTTGGTATCTCTTGTCTCATTGTTTACTATGATCTCTATTTCCCTATTAAAGAAGTTAATGGTTGAAATTTTTCATGTATAAATTCTTAATGATTGGAGTGCTCTAAAGAATTCAAATTGTATCATTGGAAGTAGTTATCAGTTTGAAAATTTGTACTAGTCTTGATTGCACTAGAAAATTACCATGGTATCAAAGCATGGGTGAAGGGAAAGAGAAATAAGATCACCTTGAAAAGAATTAAGGGAACCTAGAAGAGCATTAGGATCCTACATATTTCTTTTGATTTGTTATCTTCATCATGAATTGCTTCATGAAGAAAAAGAACAAGCTTGAAGGAGCTATAAACTTTAGGGCTTGGCAAACTAGAATTAACCTATTGTTTGCAAGCCATAAGGTCTTGGGTATTATAGTGGGAAAATTTACTGAACCAATTGATCAAGCTGGAAAAGACAAGTTTCAAGAAGATGACATCTTGGTTATGAGTATCATTATGGAATCTATCAGGGATCATTTGATTCTTTATATTGTTGATCATAAATCATCCAAGGATATGTATGATGCCCTTATCGGATTATCTACCATCAACAAAATCAATCAATATATAAGTCTAAGAAGTCAACTTCATGATGTCAAGATGACAAATAATGATACTATAGCATTATACTTCGTAAGAATATCTCAAATAAGAGATGAAATCAAATTTATTGATGAAAAATGATCCAAAAAGTAATTAGTAGTTGTAGCACTCAATGAATTTCCTAACTCGTGGGATTCTTTTGCATCAAGAATTAGTGACAAGAAAATTCTCCTTCCTTTGATAATTTATGGGTTACTTGCACTCAAGAAGAATCAAGGGTCCTATCCAAAGGCATGATTCCAAATCCAAGTGAAGATTCTCAAGCTTTTGTACCCCACTCCAAGAAAAACAAGTGAGGAATAAATTTTGGAAGATTTCAAAGGAATACAAGTAGAGTACCTTCTTTAATATATGCTCCAAGAAGAGGACCTACACCACAAAGAATGCCTCCTCCTCCCTCTCAAGAAATAAGAGATATGACAAATGTTTAGTGTTATCATTTCCAAGCATATGGTCACTATCAAAATAGGTGTCCTCAAGGGAATGATGATTGAAAGAGGAATAGGAAGCACCATGCTTCTCCAACTAACCTTAATGAACCCTCACATAAGAGGAGGCTTAGGAAGAAATATTTTGATGATAAATATTCTTTTTATTATACTTTCACATGTTCTGTTGCAGGTCATGATGAAATTTGGTTGGTGGATAGTGGTGCCTCTAGGCACATGACTGGAAGTCATGAGAATATCTCAGAATTGGTTGAAACTAACATAACTCAAAGGGTTGAGCTTGGATACAATAACAAGTACGAAGTCAAGGTAATTTTTTCATCGTCCTTCCAATTGGATTTAGGAGGTAATGTCTTTATAAACAATATTTTATATGTTCTTGTTTTGAAGAATAATTTGTTTTCTGTTTCATCTCTTGAAGGAAAAGGATATATAATTGCATTCATTGATGGTCAAGTTCTAATATGGAAGAAATTCTCCTCCTTTGAATCTTCCAAAGTCATTGGTGTACAAATATGAGGCCTATATCATCTCCTTGGTCACTCAATTCATGCCTTGATACATAAAACTTATGATCTTTTTGAGTTACAACATCAAAGGTACACTAATGTTCATTATAAACCATTTTATAGAGTAAAGTATTTTGTTAAAGGTGTACTTGATATCAAGATTAACATGATGGAGTTTGCAAAGGATGTTTTCTTGGGAAATGTTTCAAAGGAC
Source organism: Pinus taeda (assembly GCA_000404065.3). Lineage (NCBI taxonomy): Eukaryota > Viridiplantae > Streptophyta > Pinopsida > Pinales > Pinaceae > Pinus > Pinus taeda. Next base: position 140,421 of record APFE030781535.1, read on the forward strand.
GATGTACTAGCATTGATAGTAAATCCAAAGAGAGATTGGATCTTGTGCATTCTGATGTTTATGGGCCTATGCCTTACAAATCCTTGGGTGTTCATTTGTACTATGTCACCTTCATTGATGATTACTCTCATAAAACATGGATTTATTTCTTGAAATCCCAGCATGAAGTATTTGAAAAGTTTTGGGAATTCAAGGCACACGTTGAAAATTATATAGGAAAAATGAATTAAGACTTTAAGATATGATAATGGAGGAGAGTATGTGTCCAAGGAGTTGATTTCATTTTGTAGGTATGTTATAATTAAGAGGGAGTTGATAGTTCCCTATTATCCTCAACAAAATGGAATTGTCGAAAGGAAGAAAAACATTAATATGGAAGCTACCAAAACCATGCTTTATCATGAAGAGTTGTCAACGTTTCTATGGGGAGAAGATTCAACGACAATTTCTTATGTTCAAAATATATTTCCACATTGAATCTTGGATTACAAGACTCTTGAAGAAGTAGGTGAGAGACGCAATGTTTAACATTTGAGAATTTTTAGTTGTCCTACTGATTTTAATGTACCCAAGGAGAAAAAACAAAGTTGGAACCTTACAGGAAGAAGGGAAATTTTTTTGGCTACAATGAAAATTCAAAGGCTTTCAGAGTCTATGTACTAGGGAAACAATCTATTGAAACTTGGAGGGCTATCATTTTTTATGAGGATATTTATTTCTGGAAGTCCAAGGGATCACACTTGGACTTTGATGATGATATGTAAGTGGATCTTAGGAATGTGGAACCTAAACCTAAAGAACCTGAACCTATGGAACAAGATCCTCAAGAGCAATCTAATGATCCACATGCATTTGTTGACTCACCAATAGACATTGTACCTGCGACTAGAAAAATACATGCTTCAATTGAAAGAATATTGACTAGATCCAAAGTACATGTAACACCTCATGGGACCTTCAAAGAAACTAAAATTCCAAAGAAGTATTCAAGGTATGCAATATTGATGAGTAATATCATTTAGTCCCATCCATCCACCTATGAATAGGTAACTAAAAATCAAGTTTAGAAATATGCTATGATTGAAGAGTTCCAATCCATATCAAGGAATGATGTATTGGAAATCATGCCAAGACCTAAACGAAAATATATTGTGTCTTCCAAGTGGATCTACAAAAACAAGCATGCAGCTGATGCAATTAAGAAGTAAAAGGAAAGATTTGTGGCCCATGTATTCTCCCAGAAAGAGGGAGAATATTATAAAGAAACATTACTTCAATTGCTAGGTATTCCTCTATTAGAACTATTATTTGTCTTGCTTCTATTACAAGTTGGAAATTGTACCAAATGGATGTTAATACTTCATTTCTAAATGGAGTCATTAAAGAAGAAGTTAATATTGAACATCCTCAAGGATTTGAGATTCATGATAGAAAGACACATGTTTTTCAATTGAAGAAATGCTTGTAGGGGATTAAGCAGGCTCCTCGTGCATGGTATTGTATTGATAGCTATTTGTTGAGCCTTGGTTTCAAAAAGAGTGATTTTGATCCAAATTTGTACTTCAAAGTTATTGAAGGTGAGCCCTTGATTTTACTGCTATATGTAGATGATCTAGTTCTAACTGGGGTTGATGTTCTCATTTTCCAAGGCAAGAGGGAGTTTCTTTTTGAATATGAGATGAATAGGCATTACGTTTTCCTATTGTAAATATGGAAAAAGCCTCATGAATTTTTAATTGGACAAGGAAAGTACACCATTATGATCATTCACAAATTTGGCACGATGGACTGCAAGTCCATGGACACTCTCATGGTGACAAATTTGAAGAAGTTGTGAGATTATGATTTTGATATAGTTGATATCTATATGTATCACAAATCAATTGGCTCAATGAACTATCTAGTGAACACCAGACCTAATATCTGTTATGTTGTGAACATGTTGAGCCAATTCTTGGTTGAGCCCTGACATGTGCAACAGGTTACACCGAAACATATATTGAGATATCTACATGACACCACTAATTATGGTTTGAGATATGTTTCTAATGGAAAATGGTAGTTGCATGATTTCACTGATGTTGATTGGGCAAGATGCACTAATGATAGAAACATCACTTATGGGTTTTGTTTTAACTTGGGATCTACTATGATTTCATGTTCATGTAATAAGCAAAATTTTGTTTCTCTTAGTACAACTACAGTTGAGTATATAGCTTCTTGTTCATCTTGTTATGAAGTTGTGTGGCTTCATAAGTTGTTTATTGGTTTGTTTGACTAGGTGTTGGAATCTATCATTGTATATTGTGATAATCAAAGTTGTGTAAAGATTTATGTGAACCCAATTTATTTCATGATAGATCGAAGCACATTGAGATCAAATATCATTACATCTAGAATATAGTCTAGAGAATAGCTATGAGGCTTGAATATGTACCTACTGATGAGTAGGTTGTTGATGTTTTGATGAAACCATTCTCTCGTTTGAAGTTTGCTTATTTCAAAGAACAACATGGAGTTATTGAGAATCCCTCCCTTGGAGAGAGGGAGCATTGATTGTATAACATCACGTGATTGAAAATATTCCTTAGGATTAGCTAAGAGACTAAGGTTTATGGTCAATAATATTTCCTGGTAACTCCCTTGGGTCATTAAGATTAACTGAGAAACCAATATGGTTGGGGAGCTTGGTTTTGAGGCTTGGTGTGATCCCTAAAGTCATTTTTTTTGGCTGAGAGATCATTAGTTTTGGTTAGGGATGCTGATTTAGATTTCTCTCACTTGAGTCATATTGTTTAACTGAGAGACCAAGTGGCCTTGGTTGGGAGGATTGATTTTGTGTACTTTCTTGGGTCATTTTGCTTGACTAAGAAACCATTTCATTTGATTGGAGAGATTGGCCTCATTGATTGATTCCATGGTCAGTTGCGCACTGACCTTGATACCATTGGGTTTTGGATTATGCGAAGAGTTTGATGTTATTCTTCTTTCCTTATGATGAGATGTACATCTGATCTCTCTCTTTGTTTATTACTGAGAAACCAATAGATTGGTTGGGGAGAATGATCTTGAGAGAAAAAGAGAGAATTAAAAGTTCCTCCCCAGCTAAGAGGGAGCATTGAAAATTTGTATCTTTGGTCAGTATTTTCATTGGAAAAACAAAAGAGAAATTATGTATTTTATTGTTGACCAATTCAACCTCATTTTCTCAAGTTGGCCCCACCTATTGAAGGGGTTTGACCCTATGGTCAAAGCCCACCTCCTAGCACTCATATATATTGTAGTTTGATTGAACTTCAACATCCATGCACATCACATCAATTTGGTTTGAAACAAGAAGAATAATACACACATGCAAAGGAGAGGAGGAAGATTATTCCTACGTTAACTAGGTCTCTTGACTTTCGTTTGACCACCATTAACTTTGGTTCATTTCTCTCTATTTGACCAAGCTCTTGACTAATTTTGAGGTTTATATTCTTTATGATTCATTGCCTTTGTTAAACCAAGGATCTAATCCTATTCTAGATCATTGACCAAGGGTTAACCATAGGTTAACTCATGTGATTTGACCGAGACTTTTATTGTGGTATTGTAGGTCAAATTTTATCCCCTTTGACCAACTACCTCAGGTCGAAATTCGGCCCTTTTTTATAGACTTTGACAAGGATAATGTGTTGAATTTTCTCTCTCATTTGAATTGGTTTACTTGGAATTTATTGAGGCCATATATTTCCATTTTGACTATAACATTCAGATGTATTTTCTATGAATTTAACTCTCTGCCATAAGGAGAGATTATTGGGTTTTCCCCTTATGGATTTTTCCCTGATCATTAACCAACATTTTGGTGTCTCTTATTTCATTGTTTATTGTGATCTCTATTGCTCTATTAAAGAAGCTAATGGTTGAAAATTTTCATGTATAACAAGTTAAAGATTGTAATTATCTAAAGAAGTCCAATTATATCATTGAAGTAGTTATCAGCTTGAAAATTTGTGCTAGTCTTGATTTCACTAGAAAATCAACAACACGAGTATTAAAGAGGAAGATTTTCTTATCCCACAACCAAAGGTATACTAATTTGCACTTGTTTTCAATCCCATAACAAATTTTCCACCCTCCATTTATCCTTTTCTCAATATTGTAGTTCTGATTGAGCTTGTGATGAATATTGATTCCAAGATGTGTGTATGAATGCACTTCCTCCGTATTACTGTTGTCATATATGAAAGTGTCATAAGTGATATTTTTGGATTTAACTATCATGACCCTTTTTTTATATGTTCACATCCATACTGATACTAAAGAATGAGTCCTTCAAAATTATTAGATGCTTATCAAAGTCATAGAGATTTCGTTCAATAATAAAAACATCATCAGCATAAATAAGAAGGATCATAACTATACTAGTGAGAGTCAAACCAATATAACTAGCATCTTCCAACCAATATTCCAACTTATCAATGTGTATGAAAAAAGGGGAAGGGGATAGGAATTCAACCTTTTATGTTTTCTAGCACATCCATGACTTGTGGCACTAGCTTGTGGTCCAAGAAACTGAAATGTAGGGGCATCTAAGCCATAAAAATCACCTTAACATGTGTACTTAGCATGGGCCACACAAACCTAACATGGTTGGATTATTTTATGCCTTCTCCTAATTACCACAAGTTTTGAAATTTCGCAATCTTATAAAATGAAACCCTTGAAATCCAGGAATTCTAGTGGGATTTGATGATAGGGGGTGTTAGAGTCGGTCTAGTTATCCCTCCATCAGAGATCAAAGCTCTTTTGCATTTCATGTTTAGGTGTCCCATCCATTTTGATCAGTTGCATTTTGTTAGGCATGCCATAACTCTGATGGAGCGGTTTGTGTGACTCATTCCCCTCGTGCTTGGCACTGCTGGTTCAGGTCTATTCATTAAAATAAGTCTTCAAAGGTCATTTACAATCATGTTTTAAATTTTTAGGTCTTAGGTCTAGGGTTGAGTCAATTTTGCCTTGAAATGTCTTAGAAGCCCAACAGGCCAGAGGGATGTCTTCGATAGATCATCACTTCAATAATTTTCACCATTGTACAGCTGAATTAGGACTTTTCTTCAAAACTCACTTTTGAAGATAAGTCGCCACCTCATTTTTGTAAAAATTGTCAAAATTTTCAGTTCTTCAAATGTTCAAGTGCAGCCTTGGTCTCCTTTTCCGAAGCATATCAGAGCTATCCCTGCAAAAAATTATCACAGAAAATCATTATTTCAACCTATTTTAAGAAGGAAACGAAAAAGGTCAGAGCCTATTAATTTTGAAAAAGTGTCAACAACCAAACATAAGAAAATGGGTTTTGGGTTAAGCAAAAATCAACAAGGATTCTATATGAAGATATTTCTCCTCATTTGTAACCCATTTCACATTCCAAGAGCAGAGAGCATTGTTCTAAGGTGATTTTGTGAGTTTGTGAGCAACTTGGGCCGTTTCCAGGGTGCGCGGCGCATCAGGCAACAATTTCTAGTGCAATTTAACACGCGCGCGGCGTGTTGGGTGAGGCGCACGGCGCATCAGGCAACAATTTCTAGTGCAATTTAACACGCGCGCGGTGCATCAGGAGCGCACGGCGTGTTGGGTGAGGCGCGCGGCGCATAGGAGTTTATGCCTGAACTTTGCCCAGAAACCACTCAAAACACCTCTTCTCATGCATCAAATCACATATAGGCTTACATCACGGCTTGTTCTTGGTTTTTGGATGGTTTATGTAAAGAAATTATGCTATATTTTCCATGAAAAACCAAGTGTAAAAACCCTCCTTGTTCATCAATTTGTTGTAAGGATTTAAATGCCAAGTTTTTTGTAGGGTTTTTAAAAATCATTGTTGCCAAGGTTTTCCTATTTTCTTTGTTTCCCATCCCCTATTTTCACCAATATTTTTTCCCAATAATTCCTCATAAAACCCTACACTATCCTTCCTCAAAATCCTAATCCCTCCCTTCTACTACAAACATATAATCCCTACCTCATCCCAAAACCCTAATTTCAAGATTTCCCATGCCCCTTCCCTTCCCTAATTTCCTTATTTTATTTCCATTTTCCCCATTTCCCCAAATGTTTCCCTTTTCCTAACAATTCCCTTTTCATTTGTGTCCCCTGGGTCATAGCATTTTGAGAAAAGGAAAAAGGTCTACAGTCAATTTTGTACATAATTCTATATCAGCATATATATATTCCAGCTACCTTGTTTTTTAAAGAACATGTCAGAGACTGAGTCAGTATATGAGCAGGAGTATGATAGTGACTCTACACTGGAGGTCAATGTGCCTAATGTGCCATGGAGATATCACAAAGGTGGAAAAAGTGGACAGCATGTTAGGGAGGAGCCTACTTCTTTGGCTCAATTGCAAGCTTGCCCACTTGCAATGAATTGTTTTCGGCACCAAGCATGTTACCAATATTGTGAGATGATCTCACAAACTCAGCATCATCAGGAACTAGTCTGTCTATTTGTCCTTAACCTACAGGATGGTCATGTAAACCTTGCCAGAGTGGATTTCACCTTGTCACCCGACACTATTGCTCAGGCCACCGGGATACCAAATGTGGGGGAGGAATGGAGTAAACGCCAGATGCTGGATAGGTATTACTATGAGCCATATATCAAGCCCAGATATATCAGACACTTGAGCACAACCTTTCCTTTCAGATTCCTGAAAGATGAGTTTGCACCCTTGATGAAACTCATCATTCAGTATTTCAGCTGTGAGGGCAGATTCTCACGTCTCTATGCGTACCATGTTCGTTTGTTGATGCATTTCACACAGGTACATATGATGAGCATTCCATTTTTTATGTATCGAAACATAGAGAGGATGGTGCCTTTAGTACAGAAGAAGAGCCCAGCACATCAACACAGGAGCATATATCACTATGCATTGATCAAAATCATAGTGATGCATCAGTTGGCATAGCAGGATATTGCTTGGGAGGATTTCATCTCCCGTGATTTCTTTTCCGCGCTATAGCCTCCTCCAGAGATAGTTCATGATGAGGGAGGGGCTTCACAGCAGTTTGACATTCCTGAGACCGAGCATGTTGATGCTCCAGTATATGTGACATATCAGAAAGGCCACAGGGCCTTATTTGTAGCAGCACAACGAGTACTATCTCCACCCGGGGTGGAAGGGGTCTCGTTGACATCATCAGCAGAGCGAGTATTATCTCCACATCATGTGGAAGGGGTCTCACCTCCGTCTTCAGCATAGGTACAGATTCAGGATAGGGGCAAGAGACCCATGGTTGATGAGGATCCTTTAGGAGGTCAGGATATGGGTATCATTGATGTTGATGCTAGCTCGCCTAATTCAGAGCTTAAGGAGATCATCCGAGAGCAAAGGGTCGAGAATGAGTCGCTAAAAAAGAAATTGCAGATGGCTAAATGGGTGATCAACTACTTAGAGCAGCGAAACAAACAGCTGGAAGATGAGCATGAACTTTATGAGCTGCGAAAGATTCGAGAAGACTGGGAATTGGCTCGAAGAAGACCCGGTGATTTGACACCTATTGATCAAGAATCAATGCTTATCTGGGTAAACACTCATTTGGATAAGTTCTTGGCAAAGGTAAACAGGGACAAAGACATGCTTCGCCACATGAAGACTCACTATTGGGCTCGCATGCATGTTTGCAAAGCGAGAATGAAGATCCTCAAGAGGCGTTTGAGCAAAGCGCAAAAACAACGCAAAAGGCCTGATCTGCTTCTAGTTTTGGCTGAGGCTTCATTAGTTGAGCATGATACATGATGGAGGGTCTTCACTCCAAATTTGGGCAACTTTGGAGAAAATTTTGTCGTTTCAAAATTTTTGGCTTGCGAAACAGGTTTTTTGGCTCTACGCGTAGCGCGCAGCGTGCGACCCATAACATGGGGAGGTCCAAATCATAGATGGCTTATATTTTTGGATTTTTCATGATGAAATACACATGCTCAGCCATTTCCAAGGTATTTCATCAAGTTTTGGGTGACCAAAAGGCTCAAAAACATCATGAAAATCACCTTTCTGCCACTTTTTGCACTAGCAGGAAGTACTTCTGGGAGAATGCACTTTTGGAGGGTCAACAAAATTGGAAAATTCCACCTGGGTTATAAAGTAGACATCCAGGGCTTTCAAACAAGCCAGCCTAAGCTCAATTTGGATGCTAGGAAGTGCCCCAAAAGCAGGTGGAAAGGCGCATGGCGCACAAGGCTCAGGCGCGTGGCGCACAGGGTTTTTTGGCACAATTTTCCTCCTCAGCGCAGCAAATGAAGCCAGTTTGACCTGTTTTCACTTGTGATGAGATTTTTAACTCTTCTTGATGTAATTAATGGAAATTTATGCTGTTTTGACACTTATTTACGTATTCTAGATGATTCATTCATAAAATAGAAAAAATGTAATGAATGAATTGGTTTCCTAGCTTATAGAGGCAAGTTGTTTTGACTGCCTAGATTGTAGTGCTTAGTTTAGAATTGGTTGAAACAAATCCTAGGATGATGAGCTCGACCCCTAGAGGCAAGGGAATGTGTTGGATTGCCTATATTATGTATTTTCTTAGTCATTTTCAGGGTTGGACTCTTGGGAATAGCTTGATACTCTATTGTACATATCTTATCTGCATTTTCGGCAAAGGAAAGACCAGGGTTTTGCAACACTATTTGGGATTCATGTGGCTTTATGTGTTGATGGTGTGTTTCTTTCAGTACTTGTAAGTTGTGTATGTGTACCACTTTCCTTATTTAATCTTCTACAATTGAACAAATGAAGTGTTAAGGTAGAATCCATAATTTGTTATGCTCTGCCTTTAAATTTGTTTGATTTTCTATGTTTTTGTCTGTTTAAGGAGAACCCTTGAAAGTTTCTTGCTCTCCTTAACCCCTCGCCATTCAGATCTATCCATTTAATCATTTTAAAGGCATCAAAAAAATCGCCTATCTTGCCCCAAGTAGAACTCTACAAAAGCTGTGCCTCATCCCCGCACCCAAAAATACCTTTCCCTTGAATTCAACAAAACCTCAAAAACTCAATTCCAAAGTCTTCTTACTTCATACCTAGCCTAAAATTAGTCATTAATTCAGTCATCTCGACCTCGTTGATTATATTTTACCGAGATTGACCCAGAGAGAGCCCTCTCCTGTCCTCGTAGGGCTAGCTACAAGGCTGAGCGTGGTTTGATGTAGCCTTGAGTATTACCTTATTTCAACCTAAGGTAGATTTGAGCGCTAACATAGTGGCGACTCCACTGGGGAAGAAATCTCAATGGTTTTCTTGCTGATGAGTTTGTTTCACAAGTCTTAGATGGAGTCAGAATTCACGCCAGGTAGCTTTCGAAACGCTCTTGCTATGCATAAGCGGAAGTAGATAAATGTTGCTTCAGTCGATCTCCGGTTAGCTTGTGGAAACTTGATTCACAAATCACCCCAGTACTTTTGTTCCTTCTAGACCTTTGGATGATTGTGTCTAGCAAACAATTGGCTGAATTATTTTAGTTCTTTTGATCTTCTGATAAACACACTGGCTTCAAAAAGACATACACGAGCTAATCCAGATCCGAATCCACCTCCTATTTACGAAAATCCCAATTTAATTCGAAAAATCCTCCATCCAGAAAGCTCAACAACCCCCTTGGTTAAATCTCATTCATGTCCTGCAATATTTGAATACGTTGAAGAACTTCCTTTCGACGAAAAGTTTGAATTGTCATTGTTTAAAACCAAGTCTGAAAACGCTCATGATTCTATTGTTCCAAATCCTGACTTTGTTGCATCTCTTGAATTTGAAAGGCATAATAAATTAATTGATAATTTTATCTTGAGGCACCTTCAGACCGACACCCAAGCTGCCAATCTTGTTGAGTTCTTAGAAGCTGTATCTGCAAACATTAGATCCACTGTCACGGCATCTACCTCTAGGATTCCTACTGAACCGCCTTTCACTCCTACCATTCCCGTGCAACCTATAATTACTTATTCTGAATCTGCAGCCAACTCCCTTCCTTCATCCCACATCGCTTCTCCTCCGTATACACCTCTGCATACTCCTCATACAGCAACTACACCTACTCCAACAACAACACATAGAGTAAATCCACCTAGAGCAATTGTTGCTCATTTCGCACCTCTTGCTTTACCTCAGCAATTGCATGATATGCCCGCGGACTATCAGAGTAAGATTCCTTTATTTCATGGCACTCCTCAAAGTGTGTCTGCTCAGCAGCACATAGACAAAATGGCAAATTTTTGTGATTTATATGAGATTGATGAAGAGGATGTAACTATGCGATTGTTTGTACAAACAGTTGGAGGAGAAGTAAGAAAATGGTTCACAGGCTTGGGAGCCGAAAGTATACCTACGTTGGCTGAACTTTAGAAACTGTTTCTAGATCATTGGGAAATCAGAAAGGATCCACTTCAGATCAATGTCGAGTACAATAATATCAAACAAAATCATGGTGAGTCTGTCCAAGACTATATTATCAAGTTCAATACAGTTTATAATGCTATTCCGGATGATTTAAGACCATCTAGGAAATTAGCTCTTCTCAAATTCCTGGATGGCTTTGATCCGGAGATGGCTTATTCATTACAGGATAAAGATTCGCCTACTTTAGAAGATATGCAAAAGATTGTTGTTAATGTTGAGGCAAATCTTAATGACAAGAGAGCACGGTTGAAGGCCGAGAAAAGAGTGACTATAAAGGAAGAATCTACATCAGAACCGCCTTGGCTTCGTGAGATGGAAAAAATGTTCAAAAGAATGAATCTTGAAAAATCAGAACCGCAGATTCGTAATCCAAATTACCGTGGCCAGCAACAACCTCAGTTCAGAATTAAGCAGCGTGAACCAAGAGTACAAGATCCGGCAGCCCAGCAACCGATCAAGACTCCTCTTTTGCAAAATTTTGTGAGTCAAGATTCAGATGAAGATGTTGATGTAGTAGGGGACCAAAACCACTTCTTTACTCCTGATGATCGCCCATTTACATCACTGAAGAAGAAGAGTATGGAGAAAGTTCAGGCGCCCAGCAAGATGAAGATTTTATCTTAGCTAATGATGTAGATTTAGATGATTACCAAAGAGGATATTTGAATGCCTTGTCCACTCAACAGAAGCAGTATTCATTGAGAAAACGAGATGTGCCCATCAATCCAATTCAAAAAAGAAAAGAAGCTACAACACCAAAGATGGATTCACCCATACCACAGAAGAAAGGAAAGGAGACAATTGATCCCACAACTAGCAAGATATCAACAGCAGAAACGACAAATCAGGCAAGTATAATCAAAGATAGGAGAGAAGTTCCGGTCAAAGAAGTCAACAAAGCTTCAGCATTTAGTTTGGAAAATGAAATTTCCAAATTAAAGGTATCTATTCCTTTGACTGAAATCATGAAAAACAGTAGCTACTGAGGTCAAGTCTCTAAAATTTTGAATTTTGATCCCATGTTCGACACGGTGAACGTTGAAGATGATCAGCCAGAATTGATTTTTGGGCCAGCATTGGATGGTGAGTCCCTTGATAGTGATGTTCCTCCCTTTTACATTAGTTTGAGATTTCATTAATATGTTTCGCACAATGCTATGTTCGATTCGGGTGCTTCGCACAATTTGATGCCAAAGGCGATCATGGAGAAGTTGGGGTTAGACATTACAAGGAAATACCATGATTTGTATTCATTTGATTCCAGCCATGTGAGATGTATCGGGCTCATCAAAGATTTGGTTGTTAGCTTAGACCAAATTCCAGCGAAAAATGTCTTGATGGATGTGGTTGTGGCGGACATTCCTCCATGTTTTGGTATGCTACTTTCAAGATCTTGGGGGGCTAAGTTGAAGGGTACTCTACAGTTAGACTTTTCTTATGCTACAATTCCAGTCTTCGGTCAAATGAGAAAGCTATATCGAGAGAAAAAGATGAAATACATGATAACTAGCAAAGAGAAGTCAATCAATCATCCTGTAAATTATGTACATACAGATTTGGATTCGTTTGTTTTATTTGCTGATAGTTTTAATGATATAGATAGTCAGTTAGTTCAGGTGGAAGACATACCAGAGATCACTGAAAATTTCAGAGAAGTTCTACAAAAGGAAAGAGGAGAAAAGCAAGCTATTATGGAGAAAACAGCTGAAGATAAGGGGCAGCAAACTGAAAAAACAGAGCTAACACAATTCCAACACTTGGAAGAAGATGAATATGGTCTTTGGACCATGGATTTTGATGGCACAGTAGGTAGTGATGGTGCTGGTATTGGTGTGTGGATTCGAAGTCCCTTTCCTGCTCAAGACAAAGTTCCAAGCTAGGTGAGGGTGTGTTCCTATAAACTAGCATTTGATTGTTCAAATAATGAGGTGGAATATGAGGCTCTCATTGATGGCCTAAAGATTCTTAGAAAGTTGAAAGCGAAGAAGATTACGGTCTATGGTGATTCTGAGTTGGTAATAAAGCAAGTTAAGGTTGAGTTTCAGGCCAAGCATCCTCGTATGAGGGCATATCGAAATGCAGTCTTAGATATTTTGAAGTTATTTTCTGATCATACCTTGACATGTGTGCCTCGCATACAAAATAGTGTTGCTGATGGACTTGCTAAGGCAGCAAGCAATTTAAAAATTCCAATGAATTTCTAGCAACAAGTTTGAGATTCATGTGAAACACTGCCCCACCGTTTCGGACAATCAACGATGTTGGCAAGTTTTTCAAGATGATGAAGAGATCAATCAGTTTCTGTAAAATAAGGGTAAGTTCAAAGATACCTCAATAGATATTGAACATGATGATGGTAGTGATAATATACAAGTAAATCAAATGGACGTGTTGCAACTTAAAGACAACATTATTCCTAAGGGATTGATTCCTTTAGAGGCTGTTTGACCAAGATGATGTGGCCCGCAAACCAACATTGAGACCAACTGAAAAGGGTAATGAAGAGGTAAACATTGGGACAGTTGATAATCCCAAGAGGGTAAAGCTATCAAAGTCATTGTTACCAAAGGTAAAAGCCGACTATGTGAAATTCTTATCTTTGTTTTCTGATTTTTTTGCATGGGATTACTCAGATCTAAAAACGTATGACACAAATATCATTCAACATACTATTCCTATTAAGCCAAATCAGAAGCCTTTTCGTCAAAAGTTGAGGAGAATCAATCCGAAGCTACTGCCATCAATTGAGAAAGAGGTAAACAGATTGTATAAGTCAGGAATCATTGTGCCTATCCGATTTTCAGATTGGATATCAAACTTGGTGCCCGTAAGGAAGAAAACATGTGAGATTCGTTTACGTATTGACTTAAAAAATTTAAATAAGGTGTCCTTAAAAGACAATTATCCGCTGCCCAAAATGGACCATATATTGCAGCGAGTAGTTGGAGCATCAAGGATGTCACTACTCGACATCTATTCCGGATACAATCAGATTTTAGTGCATGAAGGTGACCGTGACAAGACAACGTTCACCACTCCATGGGGAAAATTTCATTATGAAAAGATGCCGTTTGGTTTGAAAAATGCAGGAGCCACCTTTCTGCGCGCAATGGACATGGATTTCACCAATGAGAAAGATGTATTTTTAGTTGTATATCTTGATGACTTAACTATGTTTTCAAATTCTGATGAGGAACATTTGTATCATTTGAAAATTGTTTTCCAAAAGTGCAGAAAATATGGCATTTCGCTGAATCCAAAAAAGAGACTTTTTGCCATGGATGAGGGCAAACTTCTTGGCCATATCATATCTAAAGACGACATCCGTGTTGATCCTGCACATGTTGAATCCATTTAGCAAATTGAACAACCCCGGAACAAGAAAGAAATACAGTCCTTCAATGGTAAACTCAATTTTCTGCGTCGCTTCATTCCAAATCTAGTAGAGCACCTTAGAGAAATCACAAGCATGCTCAAGAAGGACAGTCAAGTAAAGTGGACCGAAGAGGCAGTGAAATCATTTAATTTAGTGAAGTTAGCTCTTTCTTCAGCTCCTATTTTGATCAGCCTAGACTACACTCAGGATTTTATTTTGTTCTCATTTGCTTCTGAGCACACTTTGGCAGTTGTATTAATGAAGAAGAGGGAAGGTGTTGAAAATCCCATTGCTTTTTTCATTTGGATTATAAGAGATGGAGCATTGAAATATAACATCATTGAGAAGCAATCACTTGCACTTGTAAAGGCCTTGAAAGATTTCCGTGTACATATTGCATTCCCAACACAACAGTTAAAGATATTTTAGTACAAGCAGATCCAGAAGGCAGACGGGGTAAGTGGATTGTTGCGTTGTTAGAGTGTGATGTAGAGATTAAACCCACCAAGTTGATCAAAGGTCAAGGACTCGCCAAGTTAATGGCTGAAACAAATTTACAAGTCCTAGACATAAATTTGATTGCTGCCATGTCTGATGAAGATGAGGAGACTCCATCCGTTCAGGTATCTGAAATGTTTCTTTCTTCTCATTGGTATGCTGACATTTTATATGTACTTCAGCATTTGTCTTCACCTCCCGGAATGCCTAGAAACAGAAGTAGAACTTTGAAATTGAAAGCTGCAAAATTCTGCATACTTGATTCAGCATTGTTTTGGAAGGATCATGATGGAATGTTATTGAATTGTTTGGTCGAGGAGGAAGCCAAAAGAGTCGTGGAAGACTTTCATAGAGGGGACTGTGGAGGTCATCTATTTTGGAAGACCACAGCAAGCAAGATCCTAAGGGCAGGCTATTATTGGCCTTCATTATTTTCAGATGTATATAAGGCTGTTAAAAATTGTCATGAATCCCAGATTTTTGAAGGCAAACAGAAACTCCAGCCTTTGCCTCTCAAACCAATTGAAGTCAGCGCACCTTTTCAGTAGTGGGGATTGGATTTCATCAGCGAAATTCATCCAGCATCATCAGGATAGCATCGATGGATATTAACAGCCACAGACTACTTTACAAAATGGATTGAAGCAATTCCTACTCGACAAGCTATGGATGCGGTAATTATTTCTTTTCTTGAAACCAATATTTTGTCACGTTTTGGATGTCCAAGTAAGTTAATCATAGATAATGCAGCAGCGTTTAAGTCAAAAAGGATGATTGAGCTTTGCTATAAGTATAATATTAGCTTGGGACATTCAACCGCATACCACTCTCAAGGAAATGGATTGGTGGAGTCATCTAATAAATCTTTGGTCAATATCATTAAGAAATTGTTGGAAATCAGTAAAAAGGGCTGGCACAAGAAGTTGATAAATGCACTATGGGCTGATAGGGCAAGTCAGAAAAATTCTATTGGCATGTCTCCTTTCGAGTTGGTGTACGGAACAGACACAGTTTTTCCTACTTCGCTTGTTGTCTCGGTAGTCAAATTGCTTCAAGAAGCGGGTAGTGAGGATGATCCTATGGAGAGAAGGATTAATAAGATGATTCATTTACAACAGACACGGGAGGAGTTATTTCAAAACACTTGCAAGTTGCAAGAGCACATCAAAAAGATTTATTACCGGAAAGCAAAAGCAGACACATTTCAGCTAGATGAGGTAGTTTTGCGGTGGGATGCTCGTCATGAAGACAAGGGAAAGGATGACAAATTTGAAAATTTATGGAAGGGTCCTTACAAGATTGTAGCATATCGCGGCCAAAACACTTTCCTTCTCAAAGAGATGAATCGAGATGAATGTCCTGGAGGGCCGATTAATGGTCGACTGTTAAAGAGATACTACTTCTGAGTATTTGCTGCCCATTTCATCATCATTGTACATATCATTTTACTTTTATCTTATTGCACATGTAAACTAACTTATCATCTTCAGTTTGGGGCCCGAGGTGAAGGCTATAATTCTGAAAATGAAGGTTAGTTAGTCTAAGTTTGTCAAGTCAGTTGTCTAAATCTTTTAGTTTCAAGTCTAGTTTGGTCAAAGCAGCTTTTGGTTTTTCAGTCAAATTCTCAAGATTTTGTGTCGGAATAATGACTCCATTGCCCAATGGATGAAGGCACTGTCTAGCTCTTATAGAGATCTGTGGTTCTTGACATCTCCAAGGAGCTACCATCCCCATTGGAGCCAATGTTAGAGTCGGTCTAGTTATCCCTCCATCAGAAATCAAAGCTCTTTTGCATTTCATGTTTAGGTGTCCCATCCGTTTTGATCAGTTGCATTTCATTAGGCATGCCATAACTCTGATGGAGCAGTTTGTGTCACTCATTCCCCTCGTGCTTGGCACTGCTGGTTCATGTCTATTTATTAAAATAAGTCTTCAAAGATCATTTACAATCATGTTTTAAATTTTTAGGTCTTAGGTCTAGGGTTGAGTCAATTTTGTCTTGAAAAGTCTTAGAAGCCCAGCAGGCCAAAGGGATGTCTTCGATAGATCATCACTTCAATAATTTTCATCATTGTACAGCTGAATTAGGACTTCTCTTCAAAACTCACTTTTGAAGATAAGTCGCCACCTCATTTTTGTAAAAATTGTAAAATTTTTCAGTTCTTCAATTGTTCAAGTGCAGCCTTGGTCTCCCTTGTTGAAGCATACCAGAGCTATCCCTGCAAAAAATTATCAGAGAAAATCATTGTTTCAACTTATTTTATGAAAGAAACCAAAAAGGTCAGAGCCTATTAATTTTGAAAAAGTGTCAACAACCAAACATAAGAAAATGGGTTTTGGGTTATGCAAAAATGAACAAGGAGTCTATATGAAGATATTTCTCCTCATTTGCAACCCATTCCACATTCCAAGAGAAGAGAGCATTGTTCTAAGGTGATTTTGTGAGTTTGTGAGAAACTTGGGCCGTTTCCAAGGCGCCTGGCGCATCAGGTAACAATTTCCAGTGCAATTTAACACGCGCGCGGCGCATCAGGAGTGCGCGGTGCGTTGGGTGAGGCGCATGGCGCATAGGAGTTTATGCCTGAAACTTTGCCAATAAACCACTCAAAACACCTCTTCTCACACATCAAATCACAGGTAGGGTTACATCATGGCTTTTTCTTGGCTTTTGGATGGTTTATGTAAAGAAATTATGCTATATTTTCCATGAAAAACCAATTGTAAAAACCCTCCTTGTTCATCAATTTGTTGTAAGGATTTAAATGCCAAGTTTGCTGTAGAATTTTTAAAAATCACTGTTGCCAAGGTTTTCCTATTTTCTTTGTTTCCCATCCCCTATTTTCACCAATATGTTTTCCCAATAATTCCTCTTAAAACCCTACACTATCCTTCCTCAAAATCCTAAGCCCTCCCTTCTACTACAAACATATAATCCCTACCTCATCTCAAAACCCTAATTTCAAGATTTCTCATGCCCCTTCCCTTCCCTAATTTCCTTATTTTATTTCCATTTTCCCCATTTCCCTAAATTTTTCCCTTTTCCTAACAATTCCCTTGTCATTTGTGTCCCCTGGGTCACAACATTTTGAGAAAAGGAAAAAGGTCTACAGTCAATTTTGTACACAATCCTATATCAGCATATATATATTCCAGCTACCTTGTTTTTTAAAGAACATGTCAGAGACCGAGTCAGTATATGAGCAAGAGTATGATAGTGACTCTACACCGGAGGTCAATGTGCCTAATGTGCCACGGAGATATGGCAAAGGTGGCAAAAGTGGACAACATGTTAGGAAGGAGCCTACTTCTTTGGCTCAATTGCAAGCTTGCCCACTTGCAATGGATTGTTTTCGGTGCCATGCATGTTACCAATATTGTGAGATGATCTCACAAACTCAACATCATCAGGAACTGGTCCATCTATTTGTCCTTAACCTACAGGATGGTCATGTAAACCTTGCCGGAGTGGATTTCACCTTGTCACTCGACACTATTGCTCAGGCCACCGGGATACCAAATGTGGGGGAGGAATGGAGTAAACGCCAGATGCTAGACAGGTATTACTATGAGCCATATATCAATCCCGGATATATCAAACACTTGAGCGCGACCTTTCCTTTTAGATTCCTGAAAGATGAGTTTGCACCCTTGATGAAACTCATCATTCGGTATTTCAGTTGTGAGGGCAGATTCTCACGTCTCTATGCGTACCATGTTCATTTGTTGATGCATTTCACACGGGTACGTATGATGAACATTCCATTTTTTATGTGTCGAAACATAGAGAGGATGGTGCCTTTAGTACAGAGGAAGAGCCCGCCACATCAGCACAGGAGCATATATCACTATGCATTGATCAAAATCATAGTGATGCATCATTTGGCGCAGCAGGGTATTGCTTGGGAAGATTTCATCTCCCGTTATTTCTTTTCCGCGCTACAGCCTCCTCCAGAGATAGTTCATGATGAGGGAGGGCCTTCACAACAGTTTGATATTCCTGAGACCGAGCATGTTGATGCTCCAGTATATGTGACATATCAAAAAGGCCAGAGGGCCTTATTTGCAGCCGCACGACGAGTACTATCTCCACCCGGGGTGGAAGGGGTCTTGTTGACATCATCAGCAGAGCGAGTATTATCTCCACATCATCTGGAAGGGGTATCGCCTTCGTCCTCAGCACAGGTACATATTCAGGATAGGGGCAAGAGACTCATGGTTGATGAGGGTCCTTCAGGAGGTCAGGATATGGGTATCATTGATGTTGATGCTAGCTCGCCTAATTCAGAGCTCAAGGAGATCATCCGAGAGCAAAGGGCCGAGAATGACTTGCTGCAAAAGAAATTTCAAATGGCTAAATGGGTGATCAACTACTTAGAGCAGCGTAACAAACAGCTGGAAGATGAGCATGAACTTTATGAGCTGCGAAAGATTCGGGGAGACCGGGAATTGGCTCGAAGAAGACCCAGTGATTTGACACCTATTGATCGAGAATCAATGCTTATTCGGGTAAACACTCATTTGGATAAGTTGTTGGTGAAGGAAAACAGGGACAAAGACATGCTTCGCCACATGAAGACTCACTATTGGGCTCGCATGCATGTTTGCAAAGCGAGAATGAAGATCCTCAAGAGGCGTTTGAGCAAAGCGCAAAAACAACGCAAAAGGCTCGATCCGCTTCGAGTTTTGGTCGAGGCTTCATTAGTTGAGCATGATACATGATGGAGGGTCTTCACTCCAAATTTGGGCAAATTTGGAGAAAATTTTGTCGTTTCAAAATTTTTGGCTT
>APFE030781536.1:0-32324 GCA_000404065.3 Pinus taeda
ACTGTTTCCCTCTCTGAGGGTTTTAACCACGTCAAAATATTGGTGTATTGATCTGTGATCTGTTTGTGAGCGGTGTCCTTTTGGTGTTCTGTCTGAGGAACTTACCCTGTAAATTCCTACACAACAATGCGTGCATCTATGGATGAAGAGACACATGCAAAATCATGGATGGCAAGTTCACCAAAGAAGCCAGGAAAGAATGGAGAGGACTCGGACGGAAGGGAGTCATCCTTCGCTGAGTGTTGATGTTCAACTCCCACTCATACTCTTCATGAATGACAACGCATGTTGGTTGTGCAACACCAACTCCATCAGTGAGTTGTTCCTCGTTCACAACGAGTGAAGAGTCTGGAATGTACGAACACAAGATAGCATCATCCGGAGGAACACTTGAGTGCAAAGACGGAGATTAAAGAAAAGAATGCACATGGGAACTCGAAGGAATAACAACCAACTCTGCGCGAAAATTGAGTGGAGTGATGTTGGGAGGGTGTGAAGAATGAACAGATGTGCGAACATGATCCTCAACATCACTGGGCAATGCTGAAACTGTTTAATGAAAGGGAGGCGGACAGTCCATTGAGACAGTGCCTACTCTCGCATGGGATTGTGCAGTTCCATCAACAAAGAAGGTTGAGCGAGGTTTGACATCAAGCTTTCTCTTCGGACGGGAAGATTTCTTAAGGCAGTACTCAAACCGGTCCCAGAGAAAAGCGAACTTCATCTGGCTCTTCGGAGCTTGAAACTGTAAGTCACAGAAGCGCTACCAAAAATCAATAACAGATTCATGCGGGGCCTTGCGTTGCTATAACAGTTTCCGGTCAAGATGGTCTAGATCAAAATGATGGAACATGTCTTCAATAAGATCACATAAGTGCTTACATGAGACGATGTTAGCCGGTAGGCTGAGCACCCAACGAAATGGGGATTCACGAAGTGTGAATGCAAGCAGTAGACCGGCCTGTTCGTCAGCAAACTCATCTTCCTCATAAATAATGGAAAGGAAGTTATGTAAGTGCTCAGGCCATGCCACTTTGCCTTCACCATCGTACATGTGAGTGGATAAGAGATTGAAAAGCTTCCCCAAGATGGAGACTTCTTCACGATTCGAAAAACACCTTGGGGGAAGAAGAATGCAAGATTCCATGAAAGATATGCAAAGGTTCAAAACTAGATGAGAGGACACTGCTTTTCATTAGGCCCTCCTTCTAGTGCTAGAAATGTTGACAGTGTTAAACCTGCCTACATGTCAAAGGGATCTCCCCGGTAAGGAGTCCCAATTAGACCTTAGACCGTTTGGTGTAGGAGTCCTAGCAGTGGGTCGTAAGGTAATGCCTTGACCGCAATGTCGCACAGAGGCAAGTAAGATAGCTCTGTCAGTAGCAAGGGTGTGACTAATGCAGTGAGTCAAAGAATGAGTATGAGAGGTTCCAACACTTCAAAGGGAGAGGAAGGTGAAGGTGAGTTCCAAGTTGAAAGGGATCAGTCCCAACTCTACTAGAAACACACAACACAAAGAACATGCATAGCTTCCGACAGAGCAGTGAACACGGATGCGGCAGTGCCAACATACAAGCTAAGATAACACGAACAACACTCACGTATCAGCCTGAGACGAGTGTGACGGTTGATATAACAAGGTTCATGAGGAAGGTCTGCCTGATGTCCGGCAAAGCAGTTGACACAAACGATGACAACATTAATAACATATGCAACACATTAACAACAATATTCATATAATTGCATGTGAATCAGTTCATACACAAGTACATAAGTTAAACAACATATATCATTAAGGCAACTGCAGCAGCCCAACTACAATAACAACATATGCATGAAAATGTGTTGGCTTTTATTATATAAAGAAGTGTAAGTCACAATCATACAATACACCACGTAAACCTGCTAGCCTATCAGTAGAACGTTACAGCCACATCTACCTGTCCCTCCAAAGATATGTACTAGCTCCGTGCAGTGGAGAAGCCAAGGCACGTTACAATACTGTCCAAGCCTTCTTCAAGATAGTCTTAGTAGAAGCTTGGCTGACCAAAAGCCCTTACAATGTGTTATGAGGGACTATTTATAGCAAAGGGTGGGGTGATCCTTAACATTCCCCTTCATGACAGTTCAACTACCCTCATGACTCTTCACCTACTCTATGACTGTTACATCCAACTGTTGACACTTGACTTACACTTGGCATGACTCAACATTACAATGCACATGTACTCATGTGAGGCAACATGGCTTGAGAAAGCCTTGCAAGACATCACTGACACTCGATGCGCTGTGGTGAGACCAACTCGTTGACATGCTTCTGATGGTGAAGCTGGTGAGGTGATGCCAAGCTTGGTCGTCCGTGATGATGTGCATGCACCTCATGGTAACATCTTGTTGAAGCGAACTCTTGCCTCCGTTGCAACCGGTGCATTGGTTCGGCCCCTTCATCCAACTCGTATGCTAACATGCGCATGGTCTTCTTGGGTACGATTGAACAGGCAACACACTGATGCATAGTGTCTGTGTTGATCTTCAAGTGTGTGTTGGTGGTCATGCGCATCGACTTGCCGAAGTGCATGTTCAGCACCATTTGGACTTGCTTCTTGTCTTCGCCTTGGTGAGCGTGTTGAATGGGTTGGATTGCATGCGTGCGCTCAACGACATGCATGCTTCTAAATCATTTGCATGCGATCAACAACACTGCTCACCATGTTTTCTCTGTGCCAGTTACGAAGATGGATTCTTAACTCGTACTGGCGCAGTTTCATCCGCGAGTGCATGTTGTGCCCACCATTGTTCATGTCCATGCTGCAACTCATTGGACTGTCTGTGCAGCTTCATGTTCTTCCCGAGTTGCTGCTTCAGTACATGCAACTCTTTCTTTGTTCCACCTTTTTCCTTTGCGTGATCTTCAAATTGTGTCGTCACTTCCTAGCCTGAGTCTCCAAAGTTGCTTTCATTATCAATGGATCTACTTGATCCTGCAACTTTGCTCTGCCTCTATGTTGTCAACAACCTTCCTCTTGCATTTACTGCGTTTGGTATGCTGCCTTCACCTAATGTTCATGATGTTGCTCGTTGTGATGTTGTTGCTTGATGTCCTTGTCCACAAACAACTTCATGTCGTCGTGAGGAGATAATCCGATGGACACTTGATCGACTGCATCCCCAAGCGTGCTTTGAACGGTGTCTTCGTCTCTACTCTCTTGGAAACCATTGTACTTGTACTGCTGAAAGGTAGATGAACACCTGTGATACTTGGAGACATGGCAACACTCATAGCAAGCAATCCGTCAGTCAAAACCAAAATGAACATGAGAACTCACTTGCAACATACTTGGGTGAATGATCATTAAGGTCGCTCAATTTCGGTGGGGAGGTCGGGAGACCCACTGCCAAGACTGCACAAGGCACAGTTCGAGCTGTTGAGAGACTCACTGACTGCTGGAACTGCGCAATGCACAGTCCAGTCGGGCAGTTGGTTGTTTGGATTGCGCAATGAGCAATTCCATTTGGGAAAGACTGCTGGCCCAAGGACAGATTTACGCAATTTTTTGTGCCAAGCAACCACTGACCTCCAGAAATGTGCAATTCAGTCCAGGAGGCTAGTGCTAGTCCAAAATGCACAAATCTGGAGAGGAAGGTGAGCCTTCCTTCTCCAGATTGCGCAATGCAGCCTTGGTGAACAGAGAGATCGGGCAAAGGTTGGCCCGACTCGCCGACGGGCAACTGAAAGCAAGTAAGTCGAATGAAATGCATGGAGACACTAAGTGATAGCAAAAGTGATAAACAGTGCATGAAAAACATGAATGGAGAATTGAGCAAACAGATCAACATGCATGTGGGTGAGGTCGTTCACCGGTTGGGCGAACGTCCGTGCAAAACAATTTCATGCATGCGACAGCAGTGAGATAGCAACAAAAATTGAAACAAAGCTAGAAAAAGCTAGAATATATGTAAACGATAGTAGGCGTTCAAAGAAATCAAGCAAACGGTACTAATACAAGCGAAACCCAAAAAGTGACAGAAACGCAACACAAGGAATGGGAAGTGATCTTACCCCAAAACAGTTGAGTTGAATGTGCCGACTACTCCTAGATGTGATGTGGGATGTCAGAGCTACAAGTTTGATGTGAGGAATGAGCTCAGCAGCATCCAATTGATGAGTTTTGATAACATTGAGGTTGTGACGCGCATTCCACAAATCTAGGGGAATTGACACTTGGAAGGAGGTTTCTGAATTGTTCCTTGCATGTAACCTCCAATTGCTAAACATAGATCCCTGAAACAAGGGATGCTTTTGCATGCTGCCATGGGAGAAGCAGCCTATGCATGCAAGTCTGTTTTGCTCAGTACCGGAGTGAACCAGTCAACTCAATAGCATATGCAAGCGACTACTCAACTACTGGAGAAAAATGTGCATTCCTAATTGTCAGCTAGGCTGACTACCCAAGGGGATTGCGCAATTTCTGGGCCTAGCAACTGATTGCTCCCCAGATTTGCGCAAATCCTGGGCTAAACTGCCTGTTGATCGAAAAAATTATGCAATTCCTACTGGGAGGGTTGGTTGGCAGGATTGCACAATCCAAGAGACCAACAAACTGTCAGAGGGAATTGCGCAATTCCTGGAGGGAAGGGTTGGTTTCCCTCCAAAAATGCGCAAAGTTCACTAGGAAGTTGCTCAGCCTACAGCTGGACCAAGTCCGAATGAGTAGTCTGTGAAGGGAAAAGATCAAACTGTGATCAAGAAGCTACCTTTGAGCAAGAAAGACACTGAAGCTTGAGGACTTGACGAAGCGAGCCAAGCTGCTATGAAGGTTGGTAGGGAGGCTCCAAAACAAGCTAGGGCAAAATTTCGGAGGGTGGTTGTAGCCGCTACAACACCTACCCAATTTGTAGCTCTCTAAGGCTACAACTCCAAGTCACCCCACCTCACTCTTAGAGGTATGGCTGCCATCATCACGAAGTCTTTGTCCAAACTAGAGGACAACTTGTTGATCTCAGTTGACGCTGTCTACTGGTCTTACTCGTCCTAAGAGGACACTGTGCACTGTGGTCACTGAGCTCACCACATCTGAAGCACTTGACCTTTGACAAGTCCTTCCTTCTCTGCTCCCCTTGCCCTTGACTGGGACCCTTAGATGCGAGGGCCACATTCTCCTCCTCCTTCACCATATTTTGTCTGCTGCTACTGCTCCCACTAACGAAGCTCTTTTGAAGAGCTCATCTCAACTCCTCCGCTATAAATTAGCCCACATTTTGTCCCATCCTCGTAGCGTCTCTGCCCAATATACTTTGGACGAAGACCTATCAATCCTCTGAGATACTGTTGAGTGCCAATCGTACTAGCTCTGAAGGTTGAGGCGCTACCCCAATAGCCGAAAGTTGGTCTTGGACTTCATGAATCCTGGTGAGGAAGGATCTATGCCTTCCCCTTTCTACATCTTTATGCATCCCAGCTTCTCCTCTAGGAACATCTTCCATTGCTCAAAAGTAACCTGGTATAATGTGGAAAGAGCATCCCACATCTCTTTCGCCATTCCCTTGGCCGCTATATGTGAGACTATATGATCCCGGACTCCATCCGGGATCAAACGCTTTGCCCACACCATCTCCTTCCTATATTCCTTGAGATGGTCTGCATCCTGAAGAACTACCACTACATTATCAATGTAGGCTTTCATGCCATATTCATCTAGAAGGAAAGCCATCCTGGGCTTCTAGATGACATAGTTGGATGATCCATCCAACTTATCCTAATCTCTAAGCCCAACAGTGGTCATCTCGAAAACTGTTGAAAATCCCCTCTTTCCTTCTGCATCGTTGTTGCTCTGCTACTCGCACTCCCTTCTAAAGTGAGAAGATCTGCTCACAAAAAATGCTAATCTACAAGGAAAAATTGAACTCCTGAGACTCGAAGTTCCGTGAGAGAAATTTCCCTTTGTTGTGTGTGCTTTTCTCTTCCACCTAACACTACTTCTGTTGTTGCAGAAACCCTCTATGTCCAACCAGAAATCTGCTCAGCGAAAATCTGAGCTGCAACTACTCCCTCTAATCGTCGGAATCACTCTCTGAGGCAAATCAAATTTTTCGCACCCTTGCAACTGAAAGTCGAATTGTTGGCCCAGCAATTCAGCCTACCTATCTGAGCACTCTGTTGCCTCAAGAATT
The DNA here is from genome assembly GCA_000404065.3 of Pinus taeda. NCBI lineage: Eukaryota > Viridiplantae > Streptophyta > Pinopsida > Pinales > Pinaceae > Pinus > Pinus taeda. Next base: position 6,172 of record APFE030781536.1, read on the forward strand.
TCAGTTCGCTGCTCCCTCTGAGCAGTGAAATTCTTTCTCTGCTTCAGCTTCCCGGCTAATCACTCACGCTCTAATACCGTGTGAAAATTCCAAAACTGGAATCTTATTGCAACAACTGGAATTATTTCTTCTAACTGATAAATTAATTATTTATTCAGTTTATTGCTACAACATCAAAATAAACACATTGCTTCCAAAACAAATCAAACTGTGCAAAATAAATAGCATTGGAACTGATAAAATACACACACATAAAAATTAACATCATAGTTTTTGGACAAAAGTCACCGAAAAAAGCCAATGCAGGAAAACCGGTGCAACTAATTAGGGTTTTATTATTATGCACCAGTGAAAATCTGAGTACAATCTATGGATGCCCAACTAGCAATCCAAACAGCAAGAAAATCTGGGCAAAATTATTTTAAGGGAATTATCCTTCTTACACAAGCAATCCCGACACAACTTCCTTCAGAAAACTCGACCTTCTAGACCCTCTGCGTCAGCCTTTGCGCAGACCCTATGACATCAAGCCTCCAACTTGCTTCTGATGAAGTCGTTATTCTTGTCTCTGCTGAGGAAATCACTTGTCCAACACTCTGGACCCTCTGCCTGACCTTTGGAACTGAGAACGAATTTCTCACCAGCAAATGGAACTACTTCTCTGAATAACCTACGCAGTCCTTTACGCTGCCTCACTAGGAATAACTCGACCCTCTTGTTGTTTCCTCCGAATCTAGAAACCTTCCTCCGGATCACTATCCCTACCCCTCAATATCTACGCTGCCTCACTGAAGCTTGAACTCTCCGACAATTGACTGCTACTACTCTAGAAAATCAAATTCTCCAAGTGACTAGTGCATTCTCCATAACCACATCGATCTCTTCTTATGTCTTTCTGTTGGGATTCCAACAGCCAAAATTAAACCTTAATTGATGGCTCAGATCGTTTCTGGATCGATCCGTGTGAGTTTCTAGAGAATTCTCACCTTGACTTAATTAATTCTAATTAATTAGCCATATTCCCTAAGTTTAGACTTAGGAAATATTTAAAAATCAGCTAATAATATAATTAAGTCATCTCTAGGTGGAATTTCCATAAACGATTTCTAAGTTTTGGAGATCTCATGTATTTAGCCTCTCCACCAAATTTCGTGGCTAAAACACATCCAATGCTACAAAAACTAAAAATAGGGTCCTTGGTTAACCTTCTTCTTTAACTTGAAGACATGGGTACATTCTAAAGCCCATTATGGAAGGGCATGTCATTATGAAGTGTCCACTTGGTTCGATGATTTGTAAGCTCATTTAATCAATTGCACTAATGAATTTTTGTACTAGAAGGTGAAGGGACGAATTGGATCTTATACACGATAGCAGACGGGTTTTCATCTTAGGGTTTGTCTCCCCATACGGGGTCCAAGCCCTCAAGAGGGTCATATTTGCATTTATAGGGTGAGCATTGAGAGCCATGGGCCTCCACCATAGTAGAGAGCAGATTCCCACACCATCGGATCCTTCAGTTTCTTACTCATGTTCCATTTATTTGACAATGATGATGCACCTGAACCACCTTTCCCAGCCAGCTACACTTTTGCACCACACACTTGGCAGTTGATCCGGGGCCCAGATGAGGATGTGTCTCACCATGGGAGACAAAGGGAGGGCCTGCATCATTGTTCCAACCCTTACAGATGGGATACAAGCTTATTCAATCCATTTGGAGACCCGTGAGGATGTCTTTGTGCCCCCATAGCCACTTGGGGGCACCACAGGTCATTTGCTTCGATATCAAGCGGCCACCCCCTTTATCACTATGTTTGGAACCTTTGGACTCCACTAGGCCTCTTCAATGGCCCTTTGACCTATTGTACTTGTTACCCACCATTTTGTGGGTGATATCCCTAGGAGAATTTTGTTTTTCTCCAAGATGGTCCTTAGCCGGCAGCCACTAGCTAGCTCATTCTACCATTTCTCCGCCCCCTGAGCCAGCCATGTTGTCACTCGCCCATCAGCCATGATCGCATGTTTGAAGGTGGGTCCCCTGAACCTAAAGGTATGCCTTGTCATTTGGTAATTGAGTATTGTAGTTTGCTTATCATGGACACTTCTGGGCATGGATTAATGGGGGGTTTCGGCGGAAAGAATGGGTTAGGTTTGTTCCCTTGTCCCCTAGACCCCTTTTGGATATTAACCTTGCATTCTAGTCCCGTGGGATCTCCTTTACTGACCATTTGGCTCTAGGGATGGTATTTCATGAGAAACCCGATTTTGAATGCGTGGTCCCGCTCCCTTATCCTCTTATATTACCCTCTTTCCACTCATTATTGCCCCATTCATCATTTCTCCCACTTGGGTCCACATTCCTCCATTGGGTCCACATAGGGTCAGCTTGCCCCTTCCCTTACCCACACCTTGGATCATGACCTGGAATGTAGTCTAGAGGTTGATGCAACTAAAAAGAAAGATAGAAGCATATTTGGCAACATTCAACAGGAAAATGTACCAAAAAATGCAAAAGATGGTCGGGACAAAAACATTTAGAACGTGGGCAAAAGCCAATACATGAGCTCTACCTGATCATCATGGCTTTCACCCTAGTTCCTACAGGTTCTATGAACCTCCTTCATCATATAGGAACCCATGATTGTCCCAATCCATGGTGGGCAATGAATCGCCCTACCTTTAAAGGGGGTACTCACTACTATATCTTATACATCATGCTCTCACCCTTTGAGCCCTGGGCAGTTAATAAAAGAAAATCATAAAAGGCAAAAGGCATACAAAGAAGTGTGGAAAAATCAAGGTTGGGGCACCTCATGTATCACGATTGCCCCCTCATATACATTATAAACCCAAGTGTGGGCTTCCATTTCATTAGCTACCCTTGTACCCCAGCATGTGACCCAGGGTTGCCCCTTCTCATCCCCTATTTCATTCACTTATCTGTCACATTCCACCACCTTTTGAAAGATGTACTTTGAATATATATTCCCTTTATAAGTAGAAACCACCTAATAGGGTTCTTGGTTAACCCCATTTGGAATTTCATAGACATTGGCACATCCCAAAGTCCATTATGGAAGGGCAGGCCATTATGAAGTCCCCACCTGTGGTCCATGATTGGTAAGCTCATTTACTCGATTTCTCTAATGACTTGTTGTACTGGAAGACTAGGGGTCCGAGGACACATTGGATCTTATGCAGGATTGCAGATGGTCTACATCTTAGGTTTGTTCTCCTTATAAGGGGTTTTAGTAATCCAAAGGGCTACGTTGGCAAATGTAGGGTGTGCGTTGAGAGCCATGGGCCTGCACGGCAGCAGACAACACTCCATGGATCCCCAAGCCATTCAAAGATTGCTCGTGGTTCACTTATTGGTCGATGAAGATGCACCTGATCCATCATGCCCAACTGGCCCCAGATTTGCACCATGTAGTTGGCAAATGATCCAAAATTTGCATGATGATGTGGCATCAACTACACCATCATCCTAGCCCTTGCAAGCAACCTACAAGCATCTTCGATTTGTTTGGAGACCCATGAGGACACTTGTGTACCCCCACATGTCATTTGGAACACCACAGGTTATTACAAGGGTCCAACCCTTTGTCCACTACTTTTGAGGGTCCTACTCTTCATTGTGGCACCCATGGACCTCATTAGACCTCTTAGAGGGCCTTACGACATGCATAGACTATTATTTGACCTCTTGAGAGGCTTATTCTTTCATTTATGAGCTAGTTTGGTGGGCTTGTCACAAAAAGTTAAATTATTAGAACATTATTTTATTTTTGGGGCTTATGTAGGCCAAGGAGGCTAATTCGAACTCCTCATTAGTATATAAATACAAGTGAGATAAGTTTATTTGTTCATCATCACTTTGGATTGGATCTTTTCTCTCTCGAAGATTCCGCACTTATTTTAGAGGATGAATTGGAGCTTTATGGATGAATTTTGATGTGTGGATATTGGTTTATTTTATCTTGGAGCTTCTCTTTTGTCAATTGTGGATGATTGGATATATTATGTTACATGTAAGTACATGCTTTTAATGTCATTCTTGTTTTACTCTGTCATATACATTGTACTAGGATTTTCGCTATTTTTAGGACTAATTGTTGCATGCATTTATTGCTTTAAATTGTAGAATTTTGTCTCTATTATAACATCTCTCAATGTATGGGCCATGTAATGTGAATGAAATCTCCTAGGGGTAATTATGACAGTGAATTGACCTTGATAAGCCATCTCCTCTGTACATTGAAGTATAAAAGTTGCAAGATTGTTTCTCTTTGACCTAGAAGGCTAGCGAAGTAGTCTTGAGGCCTCCTTGACCAAGAACCAAAGGTTCTCACTCATATTCAACATAGACTCCACTCTCCCGAGAGTAAGGCACTGATCTACCAAGAGGTGGTCACCTAAAATCATATATTTTCACCTTTTTACAGATCTAGCCAAGTTGGGTCACCTAGGGCATCATTTTCCCGGCAAACTACCCATCCAAAGGTTCGATCTCTTAGGGTCTCCTGCGCTGGTGTTTCCTCAAGACCTCCTCCAAATTTGAGGCCATTCCGACGATGGAGTTGTCAGAAAAGCCAAGCCCTAGCTTCGAGATCAAATTTTTCCTAACATCCCCAAAGGCTAGTACCTTATTGAATCAATTCAAACCTTTAAGCGGATATTCTTTCTTTGATCCATTTCCACATCTTGGACAGGTTAGGGCTAATCATTAGTTGCCACACTCTTCTCCCCTACCCTACACTTGGTCCACTTGGTCCCGTGTGGTCTCGTTCCTTTGAAAAGACAATTCTTCAAGAACCATCCGGGATACCAATTTCAATAAGAATTTTAGGGATTGGGAAATTCGTTCATAAGTCATATCCCATAAACCTAACCCTCAAATCCTACCGTCCTTTCTCTAGAAGACATTGTACCTTACTCAGAAAGCAAGCAAGCTCTATCTTTCTAACTCTTCCGGGAAAGGGATTATTTAGGTCACTCCACATCTTTTCATTGACTTATCCTTCATCGGTGACTCCATAATATACCGGATCTCCTCCCACTGATGAAAGGTTGCAAATAGAAGGGAGCCTTAGCTGAGGTGACAATGGGCTAAGTCTCCACTGTTTGCCCTTGGCTTAGCATTTTCCCTTTAGGTATCCCCCTTACGTCCCTTGCTAGTTTGAGTGGTAACATTTTGGCGTTGTTGTCAGGGAGGAAGCAAGTCTACCTCGCTAGTGAATCATTGAGGAATTGATTCATTGACGACATTTATAAAATATTCCTCTGGCAACTCCATTCATTTTCCAATCCCCTAGTTTACATGAAGGTGACAACATTCCTCCTTTAACTAGGGCTGCTGCAAAAAGGGGAGAGCGAAGTCCATCACTTGTTGGAACTGCTCTTCTCCCTAAATTTGAGAACATCAGTGATTCATCTCCAAAGATGCCATCTAGTTCAAGCACTGACTCTAAAAAGGATCAACCCAAAATTACCAAGAGCGAAAGACACTTGGTTAGTGCTTTTGCCCCTTTGAAGTTGAGTAATGATCCCAAGCCACTACCTAAAAAATGTAACCGATGGTTACCCAAATTCAAGGGGGATGCTACTTGGACTACCCATGGTTTTGTTGAAGAATTTTTCTGGCAAATGTCCCCTAGAATGACATTTGATGAAGATAGGCTCACGATGCTTTTTGCCGTATCACTTGAGGGACAAGCAAGAGATTGGTACCTTAGTCTTCCCCCTGCATGCACAAAAGACTTCGATGAATTCGAAGACCTATTCATGAAAAGGTGGTCATGCAATGCCCAAGGGACCTTCAACATTGAAAAATTCTACCAAATAACCAAGGGAAGGGAAGATGTGCTAGAGTTCATTCAAAAGTTTGATAGGATAGTCAAAGATATACCTAATCATTTGAAGCCATCTGAAGCCAACACCCTTGATAAATTCATAAAGGTAGTGGGTGGCCACCTCACATATGTGTTGACGAGTAAGAAACCTTCCACTTTGGTCACGGCTAAAGAAATGGCAATGGAAGTTGAAGAGAACATATGAATTTCAAAGGTTGATATCAATGATCACCCTAGAGCTAAAGTTGAAATCAAGAAGGAGAAGTCCAAAGATCAACATGAGGAAACTCTCCTTGCCATTCTCAAAAGGATGGAAAAATTCACCGAAGAAGCCAATGCACATGATAGGGTTATCATGAACAAAATCACTACCTTGGAAAGGGCCCAAAAATCGAGTTATATCTCTAAAGGAAAGCCTTTTCCCAAAAAGCAAAGTGAAAAAGATAAGCCAAGCTCTTCTCAAATCCCAAACACTTTGGCTCCAACTAATGTCCTTGAGCCAGACTCTTCATCTGAGGATGAGGAAAGTGAGGGTGAACAAACTGATGAACAAGCCAATCTTGTGGAATTTGACATCTTCAACATTTCTTGGGGGGGATCTATTGTAACAACTACAACCACCCTCCAAAATTTTGGCTCGCATGCAAATTTCGGACCCTACCTTGGATCCTGCGATCGATCTTCCTTGGTCACTTGTTGGTAAGTTGATGATCTCAAGCTTCCCCTCCTTGATCTTAAGAGTTGTTCATGTTCTCACCTTTATGCAGCATGTGTCACCTTTGGGCATAGGGGTTGTTGTTTAGCATACAAATGGAATGTTGTTTTTCTTCAAGGGAATTGTGTGCATATGAGTGGTTGTCATCACGTAGACATGTTTCACACTCACTTCACGCACTCTTGTCACAAAGGTTGTTGCATCAAGAAAAGTATGCCTTATGCATTCTGGATGGTCTACGTTGTGTCACTAAGTGTCCATTTGCAATCACAGTCGAGTCCTATCACTGTTTACATCTATTTCACTGATCTCACACTTAGCCATTTCCCAAGCATCTTAGCCTCATCAGCCTCCCAGAACTGTGCACTTTGCTTCTGCAACCATCAAGTTCATCCCTTGCTTGATGAAACCCCACAGTGCGCAGAGACCCCAGCGAGCAGTGCTCTCCAAAAATGCACACAACAGTCAAGCTGCCCTGCAAACAGGAACTGCGCAGACGTGTCCTCCCAAGAACCCCATCCCGCAGCAGTGTCTTGTGCCTCAAAATTGTGCAATGTTGTCCAAGTTGTCCTGTCAGTCTTGCATGCAGAAACTATGCAGATGGGCCTCCCAGGACCTCATCCCGGCAGCAGTCACTGCCCGCTGAAGTTGCGTTGATCTACCTCTCAGTGACTGCAGGAAAAGGTCACATTCTGAGATCACTCCAAGGAGTTGAGGAGAAGGACCAAGAAACTAAGTGATAGTAAAGGTGAGGACCGCATGCAAACTTCGTCGGACGCATGATCATCTTGAGAGTAAGTATGGTAAGTAAAGAAAACCTTTCAAAGTACATCTCTTAGTTGAGTTTGCAAGACTTCTTGTCATTGTCATATCATCCTGTCCTCAGTAACATGCATGTGCACAAACACAAAAAGTCGTTTCGTGTGTTTCCTCTACATGTCTTGCTTCCTTTTCACTTGTTTGACCATCTGTCTTCTTCGGCATGCTGATTACTATGTCATGCTTGCGAACTTGTTCTGGTGATGTTAAAGGTTTGTGTTTGAGTTGTGTTCGCTATGTAAACATTTATCACACTCACACACGATGTTGTAAGCACTATCGCGCAAGTGTTGTCACGGTCGTCCGAAGGTCTATCCGAAGTGTCGCACTTGTCGCTTTCACCATTAGACAGTCCCGCAGTTAGTCACACTGAGCATATGTTGTCTTATTGGTTCGAGATGTTTTGTTTTCAAGTCATGTTGAGTGTGTGTTCACAAGGTCATGTATACACGAGTTCACTCATTCACACACTTAACCATTTTGCCGAAGATCTGTCGACTGGACCACCCTTCATCAGCCAGACCTCCACTGAGCTGCACTACACAGTCTTATTCATCAATGACCAAGTACTACTGCACAGAGCTTGAGGCTGCCTCCCAAGCAGTCTGTAATGCGCAATCCAGGAATCAACCTAGCTGACTGTCACCTAGAGCATCACAGAAGTTTCCCAAGAAGCCATCACAATTTGCGATGCTCGCAAGCCAATCCATCAAGTCTCCTGCTAGTCAACTAGAGAGTTTGACTGGGCAGTAACCCCGGGCTTCACTCCTTCCAAAAATTGCGCAGAAGCTATCAACATGCCTGCCTCTGCTGACTGAAGAAATTGCACAGACAAGGGGGATAGGCACCTACTGCATGTCATTGCAATGTCTCTGAAAATTGTGCAATTCTGTCAGTCAGTCCCTCTGCCAGCCGCCCTGCTACTCCTCCTGAAAATTGCGCAATTTTCCTGGACTGTCCAACAGTTTCCCGACACCCTGCTCAGCTCGGAAACTACACAAGCATGTTCAGCATGATTGCCTTCTACACAATTTTGGCCAGCAAGCTCCCGCAGCCTGTTCCCAACCTCCCCTAAAAATCTACGTAGTTTTCACTACCAGTGTCCTCTACTGGCCACACTGCCTTCCCATAAAAAATTGCGCAGTTCTGCCTCCCAGCTGAGCCAGATCCTGCAGAATGTCACTGCTGTTCCAAACCGCTCATCCCAACCTCCCAGTGACCTCTGCGCAATTTTTCTTGACAGTGCCCCGAAGCCTCGCATCCTGACCTGACATGTGCTCTGCGCTGTTTCAGAGCCTTGTCCTCTCTCCCGATCACCTACACCCAGAAACGAAAGACTATGCATCATGGTAGACTAGGGGATTTCTAGATTTGACGTCATCTCGTCATAAGTGATTGCAGAATCAAGCATATGGATGAGACATGGCGCAACAACGAACGGGATGAGCAAGGAGTGCATGCTAGAAGACTTGCTCGCAGTTGGACGAACACACGAAGCATACCAAGTAGCAAGCGAAGGAGACAATAGCGCATGCATGAACTATCAAGCGAACACCAAGACCATTGAAGACTTTGCGCACTCTGCCATGCGGAAGTGAAGCTATGGTACACCACGGGCACAATTATTACTCAACAGCACAACAGCTCGACACGAACAACATAGCCAGCATGTGCATACCTGCAGCGTCATGTCAAGTTGTGTCATGAGTCGCCTCAGCCACATCACTACTTTGGGTCATAACTGTGTAATCAATGTAATATAACGAAGAATTCCAAGAGACCCACGGATCAAGTCCAAAGAGTCATGAGGGAAGTCGAACAGTCACAAGGGTCAGTTTCACCCTTGGCTATATATACCCCTCATTTGTACATGCAAAGGACTTTTCACCTTGGCTCCTCCCACATAGCCTTGAGAGTCTATAGTCTTTTTTTTGAGGAACGAGTAGTGGCTCCAATGCCCCACTATCGGGGTTAGTGATGTAATGGTGTACGAATGTGTCTTGGAACTTTCGCTTAATTCAGGAGCCTGTTAACAAGCCAAACGTTTTCACACATGTAATGTATTCGTTTGTAAGACTATTATTTGGACGCTTGTAATGCATGTTTCTTTAACCTGTATTAACACAATTGCACTATTTCGGTTGTTTTAGTGCATATGTTGTTGGAAACGTGTTGTATCAGTTGTTAATGTTGTCTCGCCCGTGTGGACTATTCTGCCGTACACTCAACAGATTCATTCTTGTAAACTTGTTATAACAACCGTCGCACTCGTGTGGACTATGCCATTGGGTGTTGTACGTGCTATCTATTCACTCTGTCTTTGTGACTACCGCATTCGCATTCGTGTGGACTATTCCGCCAGAAATTGCACATGTCCTGCTACGTTGTGTGTCTCTAGCAGAGTTGGGACTATTCCCTTTCAACCTGAGACTCACTTTCACCCTCTCCCTCTGCAGTGAAAGAACTTAGACACAAGTTACACTAAGCACTCACGAGGGACACGAACCTCACTGTTTGAAGACTAAGTATACCACTCTCATGTGCTAACAAGCAAGAGCTAAGGCATATCTTTAAGATAATGGCAACCGGGCCATCGTACCGGATGGGACTCCTACACCAAATGGTGTGAGATCTACTTGGGACTTCACATCGATGAGATCCCCTAAATGTTGGCGGGTCCAGCACCATCAACAGGATCATACACACATCCTCCCATTAGTGAGGTCACCCTTAAGGAGGAAAAGGAAGAATCCATTCTTAACTCTAATAGCCAAGGAAGATTCAAAGGGGTCCAATATTTCCGAAAGGAAAAGGGCAAAGACCCATAACCTCCTAAGGAATCACCTAAGGAAGATCCATCACCTAAGAAAGCCCCTTTTAAAGGATCTATCCCCAAAATTCCTCCCAAGAACGATCCCCCAACAAAATCCAATCCAAAAAAGGATCCTACTAGGAAAGAATGCATCAGGAAGAAGGAAAAGGGGAAGGAAATTAAACTCGACATCGACATAAGGGTTGTCGTAGGAAGGATGACTATACCAGTTTCCCTAAAGGAGATTGCTAAGCTTCTCAAGCAACAACAACAACTTAAGAAGTCCCTTGGGATTCAAGAAGAAGAACTACTTGAAGAATTGCAAAACATTCATATTCCTGACCGAAACCCTGGGCACAAATCTTTCTTGCTTACTTTGGCTATCAATGTCCTCTTCTTACGCAATTGTATGTTAGACTCGAGTGCTTCTGCTAATATCATGCCTTTGACTTTTATGAAACAATTGGGTCTTAGCATCACTCCGGCATATAAAGGGGTGCGTGGTTTTAATTCCAAACTTGTGGAAGTGGAAGGTATCATCAAAGACCTTAAGGCTTATTTAGTTAGGAATCCCAATATATCCCTCCTCATGGATGTTAATGTTATTGATATTCCTAATGTGTGGGGGATTTTGTTATTTCGGAAATGGGGAGCTACTGTTGGAAGGCATGTTCAAATGGACCTATCATACGCAACCATCCCGCAATCCAATGGAACCCCTTTTATCCTTTATAGGGAACATGCTTACTTACCGCATGTGATCAAGCCTGGAACATACTATGAGACATGCGAGATTGAGAAACCTTCCCATATTCTCCCTACCTAGGAAATCTAAATCCTCAAGTGGCCAATCTCTCAAACAAGCAAAAACTGGAAGCCTAAGAAAGAATATAAGGTTGGGGATTTAGTCTTGGTTGATAAAGATCCCATACTTGTCAGGATTCATGGAAGGGTTGGAGATGACTATTACTACATTGCTAAACTTAACGACAAATTTGGCCTCAACCAGTCAAATCAAGTCGTATCACCTCCTTCCTTGTAACTTGACATTGTATCATATGCATGCTAGAGTTTTCTGCATTAGGAATAACATCATATGATATTTCTCATGCTAGATAGATGCATATTTGCATATTCTATTTTCTGTTGATTTTATTGCCTAACATACAACATGTGTGATCATGAGATGCCACGAAATCATGTTGCCCTGTGTTTTTCCATCTATTATATGTGCAAGTGACAGGTCTACAGTGTCCAAGAGATTGTTGGAGTTCTCATGACCTTCCGTTTCGAGTAGCTTCGCCCACTTCTTCGAGAGATCATGTCCCAGTTGGAGCCAGATGTTACCCACCATTTTGTGGGTGATATCCATAGGAGAATTGTTTTTCTCCAAGATGGTCCTCAGCTAGTAGCCCCTTGCAGCCACCAGCTAGCTCATTGTGTCGTTTCTTCGTCACCTGAGCCAGCCATGTGGTCCCTCATCCATCTACCATGATCGTATGTTTGAAGGTGGGCCTCCCAAACCTAAAGCTATGCCTTGTCATTTGATAATTGAGTATTGTAGTTTGCTTATCATGGACACTTCTAGGCATGGATTAATGGGGAGATTCGATGGAAATAATGGGTTAGCTCTGTGCCCTTGTCCCCCACACCCTTTTGGATATTAAACTTACATTCTAGTCCCATGGGATCTCTTTTACTGACCACTTGGCTCTAGGGATGTTAGTTCTGTTAGTTTTTGTAGCATAAGATGTGTTCTAGCTAGGAAATTTGGTCAAGGGGATAGAATACATGTATTCTCCAAAACCTAGAAATCGTTTCTGGAAATTCCACCTAGAGATGACTTAATTAAAATAATTAATCCTTTTTTAATGGTACCTAAGTTTAAACTTAGGAAAACTCATTAATTAAAGGGTATTAATTAAGTCATCGTGAAAATCTTCTAGAAAAAGACATGGATCGAGTTCTAGTTAATTTTAGCCGTCGATTATGTTTTAATCTTGGTCGTTGATCTCTCAACGAGAGATCATAAGAAGAAATTCGATGGGGGTTGGAGAACACACTTGAATCACCAAGGAATTCGATTTTGTTGGGAAATCGATCTTTAGAGTAGCAGTTGTGTGTTGCCGGAGGTGAATCAGTATGATCGAAGCAGTGAGAGAGGGGCGGGGATAGTAAGGTCGGGAAGAAGCTTTTCCAGTCTAGTGAGTGCACAGCAGAGAGAGAGAGTTTCACAAAGAGTCAACACAAAGCAAAGAGGCAGCACAGTGCTTCAGAGGGGAAGCCGTATTTCGCTGGGGAGAAGCAGTGATTCAGTGTCAGATGCTGGAGTGGGAGCTCGAAGGCCAAAAGAATTGATCTTCCAAACAGCAGTTGATTAGGTAGTGAGAGAGACGCAGGTCTAAGTTGTGTGATGCTAAACTATGTAGGTTGATGCAAGGACTGCGCAGAGGCAACAAACAACAACTCATCTTGAGCCATGGTCAATGTCGAATCACCGGTGAGAGTGAGATTTTTCTCACTAGAATTTTGTCAGTCGTTTCTCTGTATGGATTGCTAGATTTGAGCATCCATAGATTTGTACTCAAATTTACTACTAAAACCCTCAGCGGCTACACCGATTTCCCCAAGTTGGGTTTTTCTAGAGACATTGGTCCAAAAATAACTGTATAGTTGTGTGTGTACATCTATTCTTCCAGTATTATTTTTCTTCCGCATTATTGTATTTGTGAAGGCTACAGCGTATTAGTTTCGATATTTACTATAGGATGCAGTAAATAATTTGTTCAAGTTATTTAACAAATAGAAGAAATTTTATCAATTACTGCAGTAGGATTCGGGGTTTTCCGAATTTCAACAATTTCATGAGAAACCCCAATTTTGGTTGCGTGGTCCCGCTCCCTTATCTGCTTATATTACCCTTTTTCCACTCATTATTGCCCCATTCATCATTTCTCCCACCTGGGTGCACATTCCTCCATTGGGTCAACTTCCCCCTTCCCCTTGCACACACATTGGGTCATGACCTGGAATGAAGTTCGAAGGTTGATGGAGCTAAAAAGAAAGATAAAAGAATATTTGGTCAGATTCAGTAGGAAAATGTACCACAAAATGCAAAAAATAGTCGAGACAAAAACATTTAGCACTTGGGCAAAAGCCAATGCATGAGCTCTACCCCACCATCATGCCCATCACCCTGGTTCCTGCAGGTTCTATGAACCTCCTTCATCATATAGGAACCCATGATTGTCCCAACCCCTAGTGGGAAATGAACCACCCTACCTTTAAAGGGAGTATTCACTGCTATATCTTATACATCATGCTCTTATCCTTTGAGCCCCGAGCAGTTAATCAAAGAAAATCATAAAAGGAAAAAGGCATAAAAAGAAGGGTGGAACATTCAAGGACGAGATACCTCATGTACCACGATTGCTCCCTCCTATACATTATAAACCCAACTGTGGGCTTCTCTCTCATTAGCTACCCTTGTACCCTAGCATGTGACCCAGGCCTGTCCCTTCTTATTCACTACTTCATTCACCTATCTGTCACATGCCACCACCTTTTGAAAGATGTAACTTGAATATATATTCCCTTTAGAAGTAGAAACCACCTAATATGGTTCTTGGTTAAATCCATTTGGAATTTAGGAGACATTGGTACATCCCGAATCCCATTATGGAAGGGCAGGCCATTATGAAGTCCCCTCCTGTGGTCCATGATTGGTAATCTCATTTACTCAATTTCTCTAATGACTTGTTGTACTAGAAGGCTAGGGGACGCATTGGATCTTATGCAGAATTGCAGATGGTCTCCATCTTAGGTTTGGTCTATGTTGGCACATGTAGGGTGTGCGTTGAGAGCCATGGGCCTCTATAGCAGCAGAAAACACTCCATGAATCCCCACAGCCATTCAAAGATTGCTCATGGTTCACTTATTGGACGAGCAAGATGCACCTAATCCATCATGAGAAGTTGGCCCCATATTTGCACAATACACTTGGCAAATGATCCAAGACTTGCCCGGTGATGTGGCATCACCTACACCATCATCCTAGCCCTCGCAGGCAATCTACAGACATCTTCCATTTGTTTGGAGACCCATGAGGATACTTGTGTGCCCCCACATGTCATTTGGAGCACCACAAGTTATTACAAGGGGCCAACCCTTGTCCACTGCTTTTGAGGGTCCTACTCTTCATTGTGGCACCATGGACCTCATTAGACCTCTTAGAGGTCCCTACGACATGCATAGATTATTATTTGACCTCTTGAGAGGCTTATTCTTTCATTTATGAGCTAATTTGGTGGGATTGTCACCAAAAATTGAATTATTAGAACATTATTTTATTTTTGGGGCTTAGGAGGCTAATTCGAACTCCTCATTAGTGTATAAATACAAGTGAGATGAGTTCATTTGCTCACCATCACTATGGATTAGATCTTTTCTCTCTTGAGAATTTCGCACTTTTTCTATAGGATGAATTGGAGCATCATGGATGAATTTTGATGTGTGGATATTGGTCTATCATATCTTGGAGCTTCTCTTTTGTCAATTGTGGAGGGTTGGATATCTTATGTTACATTTAAGTACATGCTTTTAATGTTATTTTTTTTTTACTTTTTCATATACAGTGGACTGGGATTTTCATTATTTTTAGGGCTAATTGCTACATGCATTTACTGCTTTAAATTGTGGAATTTTGTCTCTATTATAGAATCTCTCAATGTATGGGCCATGTAATGTGAACCAAATTTTCTAGGGGTACTTCTTACAATGAATTGACCTTGATAAGCCATCTCCTTTGTACATTGAAGTATAAAAGCTGCAAGATTGGTTCTCTTTGACCTAGAAGGCTAGTGAAGTAGTCTTAAGGCCTCCTTGACCAAGAAACAAAGGTCCTCACTCATATTCAACATAGACTCCACTCTCCCAAGACTAAGGCATTGACCTGCCAAAAGGTGGTCACCTAAAATCATATATTTTCACCTTTTTCGAGGTCTAGCCAAGTTGGATCATCTAGGGCATCATTTTCCCAGCAACATATCCATCCAAAGTTTCAATCTCCTATGGTCTCATGTGCTAGTGTTTCCTCAAGACCTCCAAATTTAAGGCCATTCTGATGGTGGAGTTGTGAGAAAAGCCAAGCCCTAGCTTCAGGATCAAACTTTGCCCTAGCATCCCCAAAGGCTAGTACCTTATTGGATCAATTCAAACCTTTAAGTGGATATTATTTCTTTAATCCATTTCCATATTTTGTCCAAGTTAGGGCTAATCATTAGTTGCCACAATCTTAACCCCTACCCTACACTGGATCCACTTGGTCCTATGTGGTCCTGTTCCTTTGAAAAGACAATTCTTCAAGAACCATCTGGGATACCAATTTCAATAAGGATTTTAGGGATTGGGGAATTCGTTCCTAAGTCATATCCCATAAACCTAACCCTCAAATCCTCCCTTCCTTTCCCTACAAGACATTGTACCTTGCTTAGAAATAAAGGAAGCTTTATCTTTCTACCAATTTCAATAAGGATTTTAGGGATTGGGGAATTCGTTCATAAGTCATATCCCATAAACCTAACCCTCAAATCCTCCCTTCCTTTCCCTAGAAGACATTGTACCTTGCTTAGAAAGAAAGGAAGGTATCATCAAAGACCTTAAGGCTTATTTAGTTAGGAATCCCAATATATCCCTCCTCATGGATGTTAATGTTATTGATATTCCTAATGTGTGGGGGATTTTGTTATTTCGGAAATGGGGAGCTACTGTTGGAAGGCATGTTCAAATGGACCTATCATCAAAACCATCCCGCAATCCAATGGAACCCCTTTTATCCTTTATAGGGAACATGCTTACTTACCGCATGTGATCAAGCCTGGACCATACTATGAGACATGCGAGATTGAGAAACCTTCCCATATTCTCCCTACCTAGGAAATCTAAATCCTCAAGTGGCCAATCTCTCAAACAAGCAAAAACTGGAAGCCTAAGAAAGAATATAAGGTTGGGGATTTAGTCTTGGTTGATAAAGATCCCATACTTGTCAGGATTCATGGAAGGGTTGGAGATGACTATTACTACATTGCTAAACTTAACGACAAATTTGGCCTCAACCAGTCAAATCAAGTCGTATCACCTCCTTCCTTGTAACTTGACATTGTATCGTATGCATGCTAGAGTTTTCTGCATTAGGAATAACATCATATGATATTTCTCATGCTAGATAGATGCATATTTGCATATTCTATTTTCTGTTGATTTTATTGCCTAACATACAACATGTGTGATCATGAGATGCCGCGAAATCATGTTGCCCTGTGTTTTTCCATCTATTATATGTGCAAGTGACAGGTCTACAGTGTCCAAGAGATTGTTGGAGTTCTCATGACCTTCCGTTTCGAGTAGCTTCGCCCACTTCTTCGAGAGATCATCTCCCAGTTGGAACCAGATGTTACCCACCATTTTGTGGGTGATATCCATAGGAGAATTGTTTTTCTCCAAGATGGTCCTCAGCTAGTAGCCCCTTGCAGCCACCAGCTAGCTCATTGTGTCGTTTCTTCGTCCCCTGAGCCAGCCATGTGGTCCCTCATCCATCTACCATGATCGTATGTTTGAAGGTGGGCCTCCCAAACCTAAAGCTATGCCTTGTCATTTGATAATTGAGTATTGTAGTTTGCTTATCATGGACACTTCTAGGCATGGATTAATGGGGAGATTCGATGGAAATAATGGGTTAGCTCTGTGCCCTTGTCCCCCACACCCTTTTGGATATTAAACTTACATTCTAGTCCCATGGGATCTCTTTTACTGACCACTTGGCTCTAGGGATGTTAGTTCTGTTAGTTTTTGTAGCATAAGATGTGTTCTAGCTAGGAAATTTGGTCAAGGGGATAGAATACATGTATTCTCCAAAACCTAGAAATCGTTTCTGGAAATTCCACCTAGAGATGACTTAATTAAAATAATTAATCCTTTTTTAATGGTACCTAAGTTTAAACTTAGGAAAACTCATTAATTAAAGGGTATTAATTAAGTCATCGTGAAAATCTTCTAGAAAAAGACATGGATCGAGTTCTAGTTAATTTTAGCCGTCGATTATGTTTTAATCTTGGTCGTTGATCTCTCAACGAGAGATCATAAGAAGAAATTCGATGGGGGTTGGAGAACACACTTGAATCACCAAGGAATTCGATTTTGTTGGGAAATCGATCTTTAGAGTAGCAGTTGTGTGTTGCCGGAGGTGAATCAGTAAGATCGAAGCAGTGAGAGAGGGGCAGGGATAGTAAGGTCGGGAAGAAGCTTTTCCAGTCTAGTGAGTGCACAGCAGAGAGAGAGAGTTTCACAAAGAGTCAACACAAAGCAAAGAGGCAGCACAGTGCTTCAGAGGGGAAGCCGTATTTCACTGGGGAGAAGCAGTGATTCAGTGTCAGATGCTGGAGTGGGAGCTCGAAGGCCAAAAGAATTGATCTTCCAAACAGTAGTTGATTAGGTAGCGAGAGAGACGCAGGTCTAAGTTGTGTGATGCTAAACTATGTAGGCTGATGCAAGGACTGCGCAGAGGCAACAAACAACAACTCATCTTGAGCCATGGTCAATGTCGAATCACCGGTGAGAGTGAGATTTTTCTCACTAGAATTTTGTCAGTCGTTTCTCTGTATGGATTGCTAGATTTGAGCATCCATAGATTTGTACTCAAATTTACTACTAAAACCCTCAGCGGCTACACCGATTTCCCCAAGTTGGGTTTTTCTAGAGACATTGGTCCAAAAATAACTGTATAGTTGTGTGTGTACATCTATTCTTCCAGTATTATTTTTCTTCCGCATTATTGTATTTGTGAAGGCTACAGCGTATTAGTTTCGATATTTACTATAGGATGCAGTAAATAATTTGTTCAAGTTATTTAACAAATAGAAGAAATTTTATCAATTACTACAGTAGGATTCGGGGTTTTCCGAATTTCAACAATTTCATGAGAAACCCCAATTTTGGTTGCGTGGTCCCGCTCCCTTATCTGCTTATATTACCCTTTTTCCACTCATTATTGCCCCATTCATCATTTCTCCCACCTGGGTGCACATTCCTCCATTGGGTCAACTTCCCCCTTCCCCTTGCACACACATTGGGTCATGACCTGGAATGAAGTTCGAAGGTTGATGGAGCTAAAAAGAAAGATAAAAGAATATTTGGTCAGATTCAGTAGGAAAATGTACCACAAAATGCAAAAAATAGTCGAGACAAAAACATTTAGCACTTGGGCAAAAGCCAATGCATGAGCTCTACCCCACCATCATGCCCATCGCCCTGGTTCCTGCAGGTACTATGAACCTCCTTCATCATATAGGAACCCATGATTGTCCCAACCCCTAGTGGGAAATGAACCACCCTACCTTTAAAGGGGGTATTCACTGCTATATCTTATACATCATGCTCTTATCCTTTGAGCCCCGAGCAGTTAATCAAAGAAAATCATAAAAGGAAAAAGGCATAAAAAGAAGGGTGGAACATTCAAGGACGGGATACCTCATGTACCACGATTGCTCCCTCCTATACATTATAAACCCAACTGTGGGCTTCTCTCTCATTAGCTACCCTTGTACCCTAGCATGTGACCCAGGCCTGTCCCTTCTTATTCACTACTTCATTCACCTATCTGTCACATGCCACCACCTTTTGGAAGATGTAACTTGAATATATATTCCCTTTAGAAGTAGAAACCACCTAATATGGTTCTTGGTTAAATCCATTTGGAATTTAGGAGACATTGGTACATCTCGAATCCCATTATGGAAGGGCAGGCCATTATGAAGTCCCCTCCTGTGGTCCATGATTGGTAATCTCATTTACTCAATTTCTCTAATGACTTGTTGTACTAGAAGGCTAGGGGACGCATTGGATCTTATGCAGAATTGCAGATGGTCTCCATCTTAGGTTTGGTCTATGTCGGCACATGTAGGGTGTGCGTTGAGAGCCATGGGCCTCTATAGCAGCAAAAAACACTCCATGAATCCCCACAGCCATTCAAAGATTGCTCATGGTTCACTTATTGGACGAGCAAGATGCACCTAATCCATCATGAGAAGTTGGCCCCATATTTGCACAATACACTTAGCAAATGATCCAAGACTTGCCCGGTGATGTGGCATCACCTACACCATCATCCTAGCCCTTGCAGGCAATCTACAGACATCTTCCATTTGTTTGGAGACCCATGAGGATACTTGTGTGCCCCCACATGTCATTTGGAGCACCACAAGTTATTACAAGGGGCCAACCCTTGTCCACTGCTTTTGAGGGTCCTACTCTTCATTGTGGCACCATGGACCTCATTAGACCTCTTAGAGGGCCCTACGACATGCATAGATTATTATTTGACCTCTTGAGAGGCTTATTCTTTCATTTATGAGCTAATTTGGTGGGATTGTCACCAAAAATTGAATTATTAGAACATTATTTTATTTTTGGGGCTTAGGAGGCTAATTCGAACTCCTCATTAGTGTATAAATACAAGTGAGATGAGTTCATTTGCTCATCATCACTATGGATTAGATCTTTTCTCTCTTGAGAATTTCGCACTTTTTCTATAGGATGAATTGGAGCATCATGGATGAATTTTGATGTGTGGATATTGGTCTATCATATCTTGGAGCTTCTCTTTTGTCAATTGTGGAGGGTTGGATATCTTATGTTACATTTAAGTACATGCTTTTAATGTTATTTTTTTTTTACTTTTTCATATACAGTGGACTGGGATTTTCATTATTTTTAGGGCTAATTGCTACATGCATTTACTGCTTTAAATTGTGGAATTTTGTCTCTATTATAGAATCTCTCAATGTATGGGCCATGTAGTGTGAACCAAATTTTCTAGGGGTACTTCTTACAATGAATTGACCTTGATAAGCCATCTCCCTTGTACATTGAAGTATAAAAGCTGCAAGATTGGTTCTCTTTGACCCAGAAGGCTAGTGAAGTAGTCTTAAGGCCTCCTTGACCAAGAAACAAAGGTCCTCACTCATATTCAACATAGACTCCACTCTCCCAAGACTAAGGCATTGATCTGCCAAAAGGTGGTCACCTAAAATCATATATTTTCACCTTTTTCGAGGTCTAGCCAAGTTGGATCACCTAGGGCATCATTTTCCCAGCAACATACCCATCCAAAGTTTCAATCTCTTATGGTCTCATGTGCTAGTGTTTCCTCAAGACCTCCAAATTTAAGGCCATTCTGATGGTGGAGTTGTGAGAAAAGCCAAGCCCTAGCTTCAGGGTCAAACTTTGCCCTAGCATCCCCAAAGGCTAGTACCTTATTGGATCAATTCAAACCTTTAAGTGGATATTATTTCTTTAATCCATTTCCATATTTTGTCCAAGTTAGGGCTAATCATTAGTTGCCACAATCTTATCCCCTACCCTACACTGGATCCACTTGGTCCTATGTGGTCCTGTTCCTTTGAAAAGACAATTCTTCAAGAACCATCTGGGATACCAATTTCAATAAGGATTTTAGGGATTGGGGAATTCGTTCATAAGTCATATCCCATAAACCTAACCCTCAAATCCTCCCTTCCTTTCCCTACAAGACATTGTACCTTGCTTAGAAAGAAAGGAAGCTTTATCTTTCTAACTCTTTCGAGAAAGGGATTATTTGGGTCACTCCATATCCTTTCATTGACTTATCCTTCATCGGTGACTCCATAATATACCGAACCTCCTCCCATCGATGAAAGTCCATAAATAGAAGGGAGCCTTAGCTGAGGTGATAGTGGGCTAAGTCTCCATTTGTTGCCCTTGGCCTAGCATTTGCCCTTCAGGGATCCCCCTTAGGTCCCCTCCTAGTTTGAGTGGTAATGGTACTTATCTGTGATATTCCTACTTAGTGTTTCATTAAGTAAATATCAATTTTTGCTCAGTTTTGGCACATTACATTGTTTTACTTAGGAGAAGTGGGCTTAGGGGACCCACATTCAATTTTTGGCATGAGAAGCATCGCAACATTAGAGTTTGAGGGAAAGATTGCGACTTTGGTGGAGTGTGGGGGCCACCACAAGGGAATTTTGGCCAACATGGAGTGTGCGCTCTCATTGGAGAGGAATTGGTGAGGGAAATTCAATGTAGGCGCACATGGGCAACCTTGGAGGCAAATCGACAAAAGGAAGGATGGGCTCTTATTTTGCTCATCATCTATCATTTTCTAAATTTGTCTTTTGACATAGCACGCTTGAGCATTGAGCCAATTTTGCATGTGTTACTCAACACACCGGGTGTTTCCGAGTGGAAATCCTAGCCCTTGCTTCGGTGGACTTCGAGTGCCAAGCCAAGGAGGGAGTTCTACTTCATCCCAATTCGTACCAGCAGCAGTGAGTTGAGTTACAACAACAGGGAAAGCCATAGCAACGCAGGGACTGCGCAGTCTTGGCTAGAGGCACTCCAAGAAGTTGAGTGAGGGGAGTTTGTGGAGGAAACTTGGAGGGAAGGCCTAGGGAGCCTTCTCACAGGGTTTCTAGGCATTTTTGGAGCATTCAGCAGCATAATCTTCAGGTGGGTCGATTTGCCCAGCAGGAGAGGCAGTCAAGCCCAAGAGGGTCGAATTTCCGAGGTCAAACTTTGGTGAAACCCTTCGTGGGTTATTCTGGGTTTCTTGAGTAGAGGCCAGCATTAATTGCCTGGAATTTTCTAAGCGGCGGAGAGGGCTCTTGCAGTAGATCAGTTTAGGTAGCAGCACATTTCTAGGCATTTGTAGTGCAGCACTTGGGCCGAATTCGCAGTAGATTGGACAAGGGTGATTCAATGATCATTTTGGGATTTTGCTAGCTTGCCTAGAGCAAGCCTAGCTGCACTCATTCCAGCCCCTTGTTGTACACCTCTTTCCATTAATAAAATGAGTACACAGTGCAGTTTTAGATGCAAATTCGTGGTTTGATTGTTTGTTTTGATTTCATGGTGTGTTTGTCTATTTTGCTTTGCATATTTACTGCTAATTTTCCCCTAGGGATATTACAGTGGTATCAAAGCTCATAGACTTGGCACAGCCTGTGGGAGTAGTGCAGTCTATGACACAGGAAGATAGGCAGAATGTGGCATACCGGAGGCAGAGGTATAGAAGTAAGGAAGGATAGTTAGAGATCACCCCTGATCCTGTGACTACAGAACCGAAGGTAGAAGAAACCAACATGGCAGACAATGAGGGAGACAAAAGGGAGGAGGAGAAGGAATTTTCCCAACTCCTACTAAAGGTAATGCAGGATTTATCTCAAGACATTGAAGGAATGGGCCTGCGAAATGGCAATGGCAACAAGCATAAGGGAGTCCAAGGGGATTTCCACTATGGAGAAAGATCTGGCACCTCATAGCACCATGCATCTCTCCATGCCAACATGCCATTGGTTCAAAACACACCCCATAGATCCACCATTCCTACATTCCTACAATTTGGAGCAAGTGGGCGGCCAGAGCAGGAGCAGGCACCTTATGAGGACTATTTCCTAGAGTATTAGTCTTATGGGCCTAATTTTGGGAGGGCCATTACTTTCAAAGGTTTCTGTCAGTTGAAGGGCAACAATAAGCGCAAGGGACAAAGTGGAGGAGGTTACATGCAGGGGAGAGATTTGCAACGCACTGTGGGGAGGCTATGTCTCCCAACCTTCGATGGGTCCTCCAAGAGCTCGGCCAAGGCACGGGTCAAAAAGCTAGATGTTAACTTCCAACTGAACCAAATGACAAAAGGAGAGGCAATCAAGATTGGCACGTTGCCTCTGGAAGGGGAAGCCCATGAATGGCGGTTACACGGATTGACCACGATGGGACATGTGGGAGTGACTGTCTAAGATGATTTCACTAGGAGGGTGTTGGAGCGATTTGAGAGGAAGGATTCGGAGGAGTATTTCACAGAGCTAACAAAGCTCAAGCAGACTGGGAGTGCAGAAGCCTACATCTTAGAGTTTCTATGATTGTCTATGATAGTGCCTGACTTGTTAGATTCTAGGAGGATCTTCATGTTTGTGGATGGGCTAGCAGAGCCATTTCCCGGGGTAGTGAGGTCCAATAGGCCCACTACATTACAGGATGCGATAGGGCGAGCTAGAGATTTACAGGATGCCCTACCTTGGGCACAGGCACCATTACCCCCTAGATAGGGTTTCCAGCCTCCTCGCAAAATTTGAAGCTTAGAGCACATTCGATGCTGCTAGAAATCAACAATCCCTCTTAGCAAGGAATGTGCTCTAGTAATGCAATTTGTTGAAGCATCACCCTGACTCTATGACATCTCCCTCTGCGCTGCTAATGTCTAACATCACTGTCCACCAACTACTGCACAAATCTTGCATCCGTGCTGTTGATGACTCTACATGGTGCTGCAAACTGCATCTGCACTACAACTCTGCTCCAACTGTTGTTGTTGCTTTCTGCAACAACTGCAACGAAAAAACATCCAAAACACTGACTAGGTGTTCAGCGTGATGCATTTTTTGTTCGAGTTCTGACTCCTGCTAGTCTCTGCACTAACCCTCTAAAGCCTCTGCGTTGCTATAGACTCTGCATTGTGCCAACTGCACTGCTACCAACTCTGCTCTGCGCTACTCAGTCTCTGGAGCTCCTAGCCACTGCAACTGTCACTCCAACACTCCTTTGCACCAACTGACACTGGTCCATGTTGCTACCTCTGATATGGGCTCCCATAGCAAGGTATTGATCCAAGAGATGGACTCCTCAAGGATCCTTGCCCATATATAGTTCTTTCGAACTAGAGTTCTAGATCACCCCACCTCTCCCGTGCAGGTATCTGGGCAATCATGGCAAACTCCCCCTCCTCAATCTTTGCGGTTGCAACGTGCGGATCATGTTTCTCGTCCTTGTCCTTCTTCTTGAGAGGACATTGTGTAGCATAGTGACCAAATTCGCCACACCAGAAAAATTTGATCTTTGCGACGTCCTTCTTCCGCCTCCGCTACTCCTATTGCCCCTTTGATGCAAGGGTTGCATTCTCTTCCTCCTCCTTGGGTTTCATCCCACTGCTGCCACTGCTATCAAGTTTGCACTTGACTAAGTCTCCTCTCATCTCTTCCTGTTGAAGAGCACCCCACATCCCTTCCCAATCCGACAATCTCTCTCTGCCCAGTATACTCTGGAAAAACACTTGTCATTCTTCTGAGACTTAATTCGGGGCCAACCTCACCATCTCAATGGGCTGGGGCACTGATCCTACAACTACCAATGAGTCTCGGACCTCCTAAAGCTTTGGTAGGAATAGATCAATGCATTCCCCCTCCTACATCCTCGTGGATCTCATTTTCTCCTCCAAGTACATCTTACGTTGCTCAAAAGATTCCTGATACAATGTAGCCAAGGCATCCCACATGTCCTTGGCAGTGCCTTTGCCAGTAATGTGACATACAACATGATCCCTCACTTCATCAAGGATCAGCTACTTGGGCTTCACCATTTCAACCATGTACTTCTTGAGTGGATCCGCATCTGCAAGTTTAGCTACCACACTATCGACATAGGCTTTGAGATTACGCTCATCCAGAAGGAAGGGGATCCTAGCCTTCCAGATCACATAGTTGGATGCTCCATCCAATCGATCTTGATCTCTCAGTGCATCAACTGCCATCTTTACCAACAAAATGTCGAACCGCCTCCTCTCTCCTCTGCACTATTGTTAGGTTGGCCTACGCACTTCTTGTTGGAGTTAGTAGATTTTCTCCTTTCTACTCTTGCTCAACAATTGAGAAATCGAATTCCCTCGCTAGGAATTGTCTAAGGAAATTCCCTCAAAAAGTGTCTCCTTCCTTCTTCTGGCGTTTTTCTGCCCCAGCAACTGCTACAGAAAATTGTGTCTCATCTTAACACTGCTCTACGCTGAATCTTCTATTGCGATGCTCCCTTTGTCAGGGACAAATATCGATCTTGAAATCTTACCTCTTTGTCAACTCACTCAAAGAGAGATTTTCCTTGAGAATCTTGCCCTTCTGCCCTGGACTGTGCAATCCCTCTAGGGATTCGATCTGCTGCCTATGCAACACTTTGATCTCCCTCCTCCTCTTCAATGCTTGGCTCTTCCGGTCTGCTCTCTTGCTTCACCTGCACTCTGATACCATGTGAAAATCTGGTGACCCAAAATCCCTACTGCAGTAACTGATTAAGTTTTTTCTATTTGTTAAATAACTGAACAAATTATTTACTGTGTTCTACAGTAAATATCGAAACCAATACACTGCAGCCTTCACTAATCAAATTATATGCAGAAACAAGAACTGAGAAAGAAGAAATACACAACACACAATGGACATTGTTGTTTTTGGACAAATGTCCCCGAAAAAACCCAATGTGGGAAAACCGGTGCAGTAGCTGAGGGTTTGTATTATTAAGAAGTAGTTTTCTGAATACAATTCTTAGAATTCCCAAACTGGAAATCCTATACAGAGACCTAACTGGGAAAAAAGGTAGTGAGATGATCTCACCCTGTCACTGGAAGATCTGGCACTAATCTGCACTGGAGGTGAGCCTTTGCACTTCCTTTCTGCAGTACTGCGTCACACCCACGCAATCACTACACCATTGTTGTTGGGACTGTGCTGCACCTCTTGATCCTTTGCTAGCTAGAACCTGCGGCCCTCTGACCTCCCAATCTCACACCCCAGCTCCAGCGCTAGATCCCAACTGTTGCTCAACAGAAGTTTGGGCTCCCTCTGAAGCTCTGCGTTGCCACAACGTTGCCCTACATCAGCCTCTAGATGTCTTTCTGCCCTCTCTACCTTGTACTCTCCGGATCAAGAAAACTTCATCCGAAAACTATCCATGCCCCTCACTGCAGGAAAACACTTCGATCACTTCTCTGGCAACTGTTGCGCTGCTCTCTTGAGAAAGTTGATCTATAATCTCTCACCTGATGTCTTTTCCAAATGCCCATCAAGCGTCTTCTTATAATCTTCTCGTTGATCAATCAAC